>OY986438.1:85738436-85943436 GCA_963920525.1 Dichetophora obliterata | reverse complement strand
CATCGACTTCATACTAGATCGCGCACTACTGGAACTGCTGGCTTGATTTATTTATGTACGATTTTCAGCAGCAGCTGAACTTCTTACTTCTGGATGGAATCGTTTTAAGTAATCTTGCAAATTAGGTGTGTTACCACTTGTCCTATATTCCTTGGCACAATTAAGACACTTGGCTAGTTTTTTATCTAAGTCAAATAACATGAAAATTTTAAAATAGTTCCAAACGAACGAAAATTGTTTCTCTCCAGAGCCTATTCGCTAAACCTCCTCATCTGACTTTGTAAGAGCAAAAACTCTTGCCACTGCTTTGTGAAGATTTATTGGAAACGAAAGTTGATAGTCTTCTGTCCATTAAAATCCGGTATACAATTTTTTATTATAATCCATCTGCAAAATAAATATTCATTTATTATTTAAATGAGTTTTTAAAGCAAAAATACTCACTGACTGCTGACAGCTATTTGCTTTGTTTTTCTTTATTCTCTATAGAAGTGCTGTTTTCTATTAACTTTCGATAAAAATCAGAGATTAAACCGATTTCTACGTCATTCGGATCGTAATTCAAATTGAATTACCTTCGATTGTCATATATTGTGTAGCGAATAACGAATTGGGAACATTATTGAGCCTCGAATTACGAAAGAGAGCCGAACTAAGTAATGCAAGGTGCCGTGAGAACATGCCATTATTGTGTTTGCAAAATTTGGTGTGAAAAGGACTACCGATAGTATTACCGATTGTGGCGATAGTAGAAAACCATCAATAGTGGCGATAGTGCTATCAATAGTTGTCCACCACTAATACATATTAATATAGCCCTCTATTACAACAAATTAATTTCTTTTTACTACACCTGATATTTGATTTCTCTCTAAAACTTAATGGTGTGATTGTTAGACTTAAAACCAAGCTTCAGATAAAAACATACATATGGGCAATTCCTATCGTTCGGACATTACATTCGTAGACTCTTTAATATAGGATCCCTTTTAAGTATCGCAAATTGTTTCTTTAAATTCTGAATTAAGACGAATATGGTTAAAAAGCTATCCATGAGTATAATTTATATATATATAAACATTATACCTTTTAAATAATTTTATCATATATTTGGTTTTTCCTTGTCCATCATCTCAAAGTTCATGTTATTAAAGTTTCAGTTAACATATAAATTTGTTAATACGTTACGTATCAGACGTTTCACATTTTTTTTAAATTTGTTGATAAAAAAAAAACAAAATAATTCTATCAGAATCGAAATAGTCCAAAAAACGTTACCGATTTCTTATGTAAAATCGGTCCCTACTTCCGAAAACGATATTGTTTTCTCATTTTCTTTTCGAGATATCGTACATTTTAGTTTTTTAGTAAACAAAGTTAGTTCCATTCAATTACAGATACCTCGCAAATAAATCCCACAGCAACACGCAGTATAAAAAAGACAAAACAAAAATGGGCGATATCGAGAAAATGAAATGAGAAAACAATATACACAACGCAATTTTCGGAATTAGAACCGATTTGACATAAGAAGTGGATTGTGGTATTGAAATCGCAAAACAATTTATATTTATTTGTAAACCAGTGTAATTAAACTCAGTAAGAAATATTAAGGTAATAAATACCGTGAAAATGGGTACAATCCAACCGGCTAAGCTTCCTACCCAAGGAAAGCAAGCTCGCTTGTTCCTTAGATCTCGCAAACTGGTGACATCATTTAATGTCCCTTTTTTAATAACAGCAACAGAGTGATAGTTGGTAAAACCTCCTTCGAATTTCTCCTGCATTATGGGAATAAGTGAATTATAGCGTCCAGCTGTAAAGACATCACCAGCATCCAAAGTTGTTATATGTGCTTTTTCCCGATCAATATGATGAATGCATTCGTCAGCGCTGTATGCCATAAAGCAACTAAGATTCAATAAAGCGTCATCAAAAAGGGCACGATCCCTCTCAATGGCAATAGTAAGATTTTGACATTTTTGTTGCTCCTCAAAACTTTTTGTGCACCAAATCAAGTCACTAACTTTATGTTCACTAAAGTCATGTTGAGCTTAAATAAATGAAAATAATAAACGATAAAATAAGTACTTATTGAAATGAATGAATAGAATCAACAAAGAGTAGACCATAGTATGATATTCAAATATTATGAATTTCAAGTTTCTAGCAAATAAAGGAACCAGCAATGGTTTATGTTGAGAAAAGCTGTCTTAATTTTCACCTAAAACCAGAATTTTTTAAACTCAAAACAAAACACAATATAATAACAAAACTTAAAAATATTGTGCCATTGCAACTATTGTTAGCAGCAATAAAAATTAAGTCAAATTAATTAAGATATATTGAATTAAAAAATTGAATTAAGTATAAGTAAATTAAGTTAATGTAACATCCAAGTCTCGATAGTGTATTGGTAGCGCGCTTGACAGTCATCTAAGGGCGCATTTATAGTGGCGACTTGTTGCTGGACCGGACCGAACCGAGAAGGAAAGCTGGAAAACGCTGCACATACAATCATATGAAACAAGCTTAAAGTGCGTATAGTGCCAGCCGAGCTTGCAACTTCAAGTGACTTGTGCGCTGGTTTCCATCTTTCCGATTGTTGCTTTCTAGCTCGCTCGCACGGTTTGCTTGTGTTTTGATTCATTTTACACGTTGCTTGCTTATTACTTTCGTTAAGTAACATGAAATGGATAAAGAAACAAGGAAAACAATTTTTTTGTTGTTTTTGCTGTTGCTCCTTTTCTACGTCTTTTCTTTGTTTTTCTTGTGCACGAAAGCAAGTGTGTAAAATGAACAAACGAATGAAAAGGGATTTTTTCCCACAAAGTTGGCAACGTTGGCGCTAGCAAACTAAATTCCTCGGAAAATATTGATATACGAAAAAACAACAAATTGCAGCACACTTGACTGCCAGCGTCGCGATCGATTCTGTATTTCCTTGAATTCATTCATTCAAAAAACAAAGAACCACACGATAGCAACAAAGAAGACCAACAAGAAAAGTAATAAGCATACAAGAACACGAAATTGCGTTCAGTTGTTATGCTGTATTTTCTTGACCGCAAAAATAGACACAGAAACAGAACTTTAAAGAAGCAACGAAGATAAATTTCTATCAACTGTTGCACACAGAAAACAAAAAGGGAAATAGTGAAAAAAGCTAAACCAGCCGGTGAAGCAATTCGTCGATTAGCGGCTGCAAGTGCGTTTCATCTAAAACAGAGAATCGAAGATTATCAAATTTTCTTATGTACGCTCTTCCTTTCCATTTAATTTAAAACACAAAAGTAAACAAACAAAAATAGTAGCAACAAGATATAGCAACTTTTTAGATTAGTTTTGTATTGCTTTGTTGCAATATCAAAAATAATACAACAAAAACAAAACCTAAAGAAAAAAGTTAAAAAAGTTAAAACCAGTTGGATGATCAAGTGGCTTCATGC
Organism: Dichetophora obliterata; assembly: GCA_963920525.1. Classification (NCBI taxonomy): domain Eukaryota; kingdom Metazoa; phylum Arthropoda; class Insecta; order Diptera; family Sciomyzidae; genus Dichetophora; species Dichetophora obliterata. The sequence goes on along the minus strand of OY986438.1, from coordinate 85,939,987 downwards.
GGCTTGAAGTGCGTTTTCGCTGAGTCATAGCATCAAAAAATCTTGGGCCAGCAGCTGATGTACGTTTTTTTAATGTGCGTTCTTTCTACGATCTTCTTTTTTGTCAAAAAAAAATTTGAAATAAAAACACAACAAGAAGGCAACAAAAACCAGCAGAAAACACTTGCGAAAAAAGTCGAAACAAGCTGGTACCTCAAGTGACTTGAAACGACTTGCAGTTGCAGGAAGCGCGTTTCAGCAGCGTTTTTCGCATTTTCGTCTCTGCACTTGTTGGTTTGAGGAAAGCAAAATGAATGAACGAAATTATGTGGCTTTTTTGATGCTTCGGTTGCAAAAATAAACAAAAAAAAACTGAAATATACAAACAAACCCAAAATAGTCATAAACCAGCTGAAAAAAGTCACCAGCGAAAAGCGCGCACTATACGCACTTCCAGCTGCTTTTAGCAGGACGCGTTTCCAGCTCGGTCCGGCCCAGCAACCAGCTGTCACTATAAACGCGCCCTAAGGGTCCCGGGTTTGAATCTCGGCCGGGCCATGGTCCTACGCTTTAACCGTTCTTTCCTTATTTCTAATCAAAAGAACTTTAAAATACATCGATTTACGACGAAAAGTTGTAGTTGATGATGGTAGGAAAGTTTTGTGGAGAGGAACGCTTAGCAACATGATTCGACTGAGATCAAGGCATAACACTTGCGTCAAATTCTATATGTTTCCACAGCTTCTGCCACGTTAAAGAACAACCTACACAAAAGTTTCAATTGATTACTCCCTTCTTTCATTCTATGGTATCACAACGGACCAATAATTTGGTCTAAGTGGGCCGGTTTAAGGACCTGCCGCCACCTTAATCTAACTTAGCACCTAAGTCTCGGGCGTGTTCGAGACACTCAATAAATGCAGAAGTATTGCAACACTGTTACTCATTGGTAGCTCTGTTGCAGATGCTCTGCTGATACTTTGACTAAGTATTGCAAATATTTTGCGGTGCTTTTGTGATCGAACGTGAGACTTTCACAATAATTTTTTTTTAATAAATTTAGTGATTGATAACCTTTTTTTTAGACTGAACCAACGATCAGGGGATGCCCTCTATAAATGCATAAGCATTGTGTTGATTCGGAAGATGGGTGATAGTTAGTTGGATGGTGGACAGATGGAGTAGTGTTGGTGAAGATTTGTTTTAAGCCTGCACAGCTCAAAACTGCCGGAAAACACGCACGCAGGGAGACTACCCAAGTAACATTGTTGGAGCAACTAGGTGCGAGTGAGTCCTAAAAGTGTTCTATAGGTGTATAATATGCGGTTAAAGCTTTACCGCAGCTTTGTTTGCTGCTAGTTGCTTTTAATTTTAAAGAAAATGCTCTAAATATGATTTTTTTACCATTTTGAGCTTTAATACTTTATACAGCTCTGTAAAGGATTTTATCAAATCTGCAAAAGAGCAGAACTCTAAAATTTACTACTTGCTCTGTAAAGGATCTTTTAAAGTAATAAAAATTACTATACAGCAGTTTTAAAACTCGTAGATTGAGTATAATATTTGCTTTAATGTGTATTTTTGTATTGCATTTTTAAAGCGAATAGATATAAAATACTGTAAATTAATGCAATAAATTTTTTGGGAATAACAAGTGACTAAAAAATCTGATAAAGAGCTTCTTTGAAAAAAATGGCAATCTTATAAAAAATAGAAAATCTTCGGAGTTGAAGCAAGCTAAATATTAGTGTTTACAATAATATTTAAAACGAAATTGATGATTTCTATGATACATATATTTAAGAATAAAGTACTTAAATCATTTTTAGTTGATCTTAAAGAATGTTAAAAATTTTCCAACTATTTTTAAATAATTAACACTTCTTAATTTTAATTATTTTTTAAGCCCGTTGTAGTTTTTCGAAGTACTACATTCACGTTTCCGATAAATTCAAAAGCGCACCGAAATTCGCAGCATATAACGAATACACGAACATGAGTCTGATATAATAATCACTTTATTATTTCTTTAATTTATTTGTCATTCTTATCATCACAAACACTTGTCAAATTTTATATATTTATTGAGTTTATTTTTAACACATACATACTTAAACGAATAATAAAAAAGAGCTTTGCAAGAGCTTTTATTTGGGTTTGACAGGGACTCTTTAAAGTTTACAGCTACTTCTACTCCTCATATGAAGTAAAAATAGTGCTTTTAAACTCAAGAAAGTAGCCTTATATATTCTCTGCAAGAGCTTTATTAGCGCGACTAAAGCTATAGTTGAAGCTTGCTGCTATATAAGATAGCACTATAAGCTCTGCAAGAATGAATTTATGGCTAATATTGTTACTTGGGTATTCCACAACCTTAACGTGCGACTAAAAAACGAATTATCTCGGTAATGCGAGGTTCCGTTGAACATCGAAGCAATAGTAAAGGGGTGGACTTGAACAGCTGCCCGAGTGGACCTGGGAAACACACGAGCTGGTGGCGTCAGGCCATGTATCTCCCTTGAACACGTCCCATGGTAGTACATATACAGAAGGCTTAGGCAACCAACATTGCGTCGATACCCAAGAGAGTTGAGAAAGGATTTAAATAAAAAAAAATATAATTACAAATACAAAAACACCCATAGAAAAAGCACAGCAGCAAGACGTTGTGTATGAAATTGGATGCAATGGAAAAGAAGGAGAGGACTGCAAACTAATCTACATAGGGACCATGAAGAGAGCGTTAGGAGCTAGACTAAATGAACACAAAGCAGACAAAAGAAATGAAAAAACGAAAATAGCGATAGCGCAACATATTTTAGTGACTGGTCACACAGCTGATTTTGTTGATACGAAAATAATAGACAAAGAGAGAAGAGAAACGAGACGATATATTTTGAAAAGCTTGCACATTCAAAACAAAGCGACAATAACAATGAACACAAAAGAAGACACAGACAACATTAGCTCCAACTACAGCATTGCCTTAAAATTTAATAATATTAAAAAAAAAACTTCACATGTATTTATGTTCGTTATTATTATCAGTTTGTTTAAAAAAATTTTTCCTGTCAGTTGTTGTTTATTGAGTTTGAGTGTTATTTTTCAGTGCTTGTTTTATTGTTCTAAAGATAAATTTAAATTACTTGCTATGTGAAATTAAGTAAATGTAAGAATTTTTATTTGACTTTTTGTTATTATATGTTTAAAATGGGTTTTTTTTTATAGTTTATAATAAATTGACTTCCCTTAAAGATGTAGGAAACTACCTACGAAACGTTTGGAAAAACAATGTAAAAAATTTTTAATTTTTATCATTCAAAAACATATTGACCAAAACAGCCCAAACACGCAAAGATATCGAAAGATTTAGAAAGAATTGGTCGACAGATTATTTTCGAGGATGAAAGTATTCAAATATATCGCACGACGTTGAATTCGATCCAGATGCTCCAAATAAGATCTTGAAGCACCTGCCCAAATGTGCGAATTAAAACTTTGCAGCAACGGAAGCAACTTGGTATTAAGATATGGAAAATCAAGAAAATAGAGGTTTTTGCGGAAAAGAAAGTTGTTTGTAACCGAAATTTCAAAGAAGATAGCAGTGACGAAAACTGCACTGACTGTCATATAGTATTGATTAATTTTCTTTGCAAATGTTTTGAGAGGAGTTGCCAGAATTCAGTTATAAGCATAAATTATGTCGGGTTGTTCTTTTTCCGATATTTAAAAATGGAAATTATTGTCCTCTTTTTATAAAATTATCAAAAATCAATGCACCTCTTTCTTAATTAATTAATTTTCTTTTTCCCGGTCTATTAGAAATCCTCAAATCTTATTCCCTAGAATCTCTTCAGCATTGTATGAGCGATCGTTCCATATCCGAGTCGCTAGATTCTGGAATTGCTTACCTCCAAGTTTGAAGTCCTTTGCTGGGTCTCATGCTGTGTTTAAAATTAAACTCTTGGCCTATATTTGTGATTCGTTCTAGTTCAAGCTGTGTTATGTTATCACGTTAATGCTATGGGAGTACTTATCTACTAAACTATCGACTTTTCTTGTTTAACTTTTTTTCATTAAAAGGAGGTTAGTGTGGCATGGATCAATAATTTTATTTTTCACTTAATAACTTTTTTATTTTTTTTAATTTTTCCAGAGCAATTTCAATTTGTTTATTTTTTATATATGTATTTTTATTAAATATATAATTTCTTTTCTAATAATATAAATCAAGTAAAATACTAGATCTTAAGTGCTATAATGCATATCCATTCCTTAGCTTTAAGTTTTTCTTAGCTCGCTCTATTTACTTATATACTTGTAATTTGTTTATTGGCCTTGATATCTTTTTGAATTACACATGAATAATAAAAAATAAATAAATAAATAAAAAACAAATCACAAAAAATCGTATAATTCTCTAAATATTTAAACTTACCACTTTGTTTTTACTTGAGAATTATACAAAAGATCGCTGATGAAGAAGAGTGGCGTCTTCAGAAATAGTTCTGTATTTTTTATTACACGTATATTAAATAAAGTCGTAATTCCAAAAACAAATATAAACTTTTACATACCAAATAAAAGGTGAATTTTTAGCCTTTAAATAAATATGTAATATATTTTTATTACCTTAATACTGCACATTTTTGAAAAAATAACGGTTTAAACCGTAATTAAAAGCAAAAGAAATAAAAAAATTGCTCATAAAATTCAACTTATCGCTATAATATATTTAATTTGTAATTTTGCTAATAGATGATTTAATTATCTTTCAAATGACATACCAATTTTCTATATATATTAGATAATGGTAAAGATATTTGTTTTTTTGAACAGACTTTGTAACAAAAAAACTCGTTAACTCGATAACTAGTTAAGATATTTAGACAATTCACAGTTCATGCCAATTAAGGTTTAATGTGATAATTCTGAAATGTGCTATTTTGCCTGTTAATTTTTTGTTTTTGCTATGCATAATTTGGTTAATTTTGGATAATTTGGTTGGTAACATTTATGTGTAACAATATTCGTGTAGCATGAAATCGTGATAGTAAAAATTAAAAAAAAAATGTGCACGACATTACCCCCCCTCAAAATATGTGGGGTAATGTCGTGCATTGTATTGTAAAGGTATCCGATTGTGTGAAAAACGATAGGTAGTGGTTCGATTCAAGAAGATATAGCATTATTGTTTATTTATTTATTGTTGTTAATTATAAGGCAATATACACAAGTCCGAAATATGATCAAAAAATACAATTTTATGAAAAGAAAAGTGAAAATAGGCAATTTGCTTATAAAACACGGAAAGAAAAACAATATTTTTTCAAAAAGTGCTTGACATTGAGAAAAAATTTTGGAAACTTTTATTTTGATTGTAGCGTTTCGTTATGGCTTCACGACTCTCTTGGTACACTAGGGCGACCGCGTTTCCTTCCCTTTTCTTTTCTGTATAGTGCACGACATTGCCCCACATCAAATGCACGACATTGCCACAAAGGTCGTTTTCAAGGTTGACTTCGACAAATCGGTAAAGAACAAAAATTTTTTCGAACACAATACATCTTTTTTTCGGGGGAAAATTTGCTTTAAGAAAACACTTACCTGGTATATTTTCCTGCGAGGCAAATAATTTTTCTGATCCGATAAAAAAACACTTTCGTCGTCCCGAGAACGTGCGATTTTTAAAAAAGTCGCACATATTGCCCTTACACATGGATATTGCTAGTATTGTATGCATGAGCTCTGTAGGTCAGTAGGCCCATACCTTACCAACGGCTGGTATATCATTCAATTTTTTATGCTAAAAAAGCCAGTGCACGACATTACCCCCTTCTACTCTACATTAAAATATTAATATATTAAAACATTACAATGAACTGTGAATTGCCCAATTGATTTTTATGTTTGACCAAACATATTTTTTGTTCTGAACAAATCGCGGCGCTCCAGTTATCGTAATCGTGCCGGAATAGGCGCCGCAGGGGAAAAATTTTTGTAAAAAATCGCGCAATTTTTTTAAAAAATTTTTATGTTTTGATATATTAAGATGAAGTCAAAATTAAATAAAACAAACTTTTTGTTGAGAAAATCATTTATGTTGTTAAAAATGAAATCACGCGATTTTTTATAACAATTTTTCATTTTTTGATATAGCTTTTAAGCTGAAAGTTCAAATTAAATAAAACAAACTTTTATTAAATAGTTTTATTAAATACATAAAAAGTAATTAATGGATTTTTATAATTAATAAACCTAATTAAATAGGTAATAGCATAGCCTTTCTTTTTTTAATCTTTGTTTAATTTTGTTTATATATAGCAATTTTTTGCAGCCCATTTTTAAAAATTTGGATCGCTATAACTTCTAAACCAGATGAGAACGGTCATTAATTTTTTTCAGATTTGTAATTAGAAGTCCTGGAATATTTTACCTTTAGCTAAAATGAAATTTTTCACTTTTTTTTCGTGGAACATATGTATTAAGGCCTTTTAATTCCAAATCTGAAAAAGTTAATGGTCGCTCTCATCTGGTTTAGAAGTATAGGGGTCCAAAGTTGAAAAATGGTTTTAAAAAAAACTTGCTATATCTTTGCTATATATAAACAAAACTAAGCAAAATGGGTATTAATAGAAAGGCTATTCTATTACCTATTCAATAAGCTATTAACCATAAAATTCCATTAATCACTTTCTAAAATATAACTCTTTTTATGTACCAACTATTTTGCATCAACATTTTAGATGCATTTCAGATTCAAATAAAAACGACAAAAATTAATTCCATGAATTCGAATGTAAAAACGACAAAAATTAATTCCATGAATTTGAATGTAAAAAATTAGGGATAATTTAAAAGACAAGAAAAATTGTTATTAAAAATCGCGGCGATTTTTAATAACAATTTTTCGCCTGCGGTGCTTTATTTATTCACCGTTTATTTAACAGTTCCAAAATATTTCAAAAATTCTTAAAAAAATATTTTATGGCTTTTAACAAATTACTCTTTAAATTTTTTTAAAAATTTCTCGAGTGTAGCCCTTTCTTCATCAATCATTCATGTAACTATTTAACTTAGTAAATATTCCTCCATCATATATGTTACATCGTATATGTAACTAGTTATACCTTAGTTACTTAAATTGCAATTAGTCCTTGTTTTTTATATAATTTGGACTTCCAGCTTAATAGTGTTTTGCCCTTGTACGGAATATTGTTTTTAACACTACAAAACGAAATATTTAAGTATAAAAGAAGTTATATCTTAAAAAGTTATTCATGAATTTTAATGTTTGATACCTCGTTGAATAGGTGGTGCTCGTATTACCTTTCTTTTGATACCCATAATGCTTACTTTTCTAGGAAAATTTAAAAAATTACAGCATGTTTTTAAGGCCATTTTTCCTAACTTTGGACCCCTGTAACTTTTAAACGTCTTGAGAGCGACCTCTAATTTTTTCACTATTTGCTTTTTTAACTCCAAATACACATTTTGAAAAAAAAAAAATTAAAAACGTCCATCTTAGCTAAAGGTAAAATGTTCCGAAGTCCTAACTACATATGTTCCGAAAAAAATTCATATTTACTAAAAGTGTATGCCTAAATTTATTTAATGAAGACAGACAACATTACGCATAAACAACGCCCTAATCTAGCGTAATTGAGAACTTACCTTGAATTGACAGCAAAAATAGGCACGTCAAGACACTTAGTATAAAGGGTTTCATTTTACAATTAATTTAAACTACAATTACATTAGCTATAGTTATGAAACTTTTAAAACTGCATAAAACAGTTTAATATTTGTTCTTAATTTGACACACCCAAGTAAATTACTAACAAAATTAAACAGGGATGTCAAGACAATGAAAATTTTTATGAAACTTACAAACCATAGAGCCGGTGTGACGAACAGCGGTTATATTAGCGGGGTTCACATGATTCGTCCAAAGTTAGAATTTAGAAAAACTGTTGATTAAGTGTATTTTTATTTATTTTTATTTTTTATTTATTTATTGTTCATGTGTAATTCAAAAAGCCATCAAGGCCAATAAACAAATTACAAGTATATAATTATGTAGAGCGAGAAAAAGAAAAAGAATAAAAAACTTAAAAACTAAGGAATGGATATGCATTATAGTACTTAAAATTAAGTATTTTAATTGATTATAATTATTAAAAAATTATATATATAATAAAAAAATACATATATGTAAAAAAAAAAAATAAACAAATTGAAAATGCTCTGAAAAAAAAAAAAAATTAAAATAAAAATATACAAAAAAAGTTATTAAGTGAAAAATAAAAAATGATTGATGAAATGATTGATCCATGCCACACTAACCTTCATTTAATGAAAAAAGTTATGCAAGAAAAGTAGATAGTTAGATAGATTGGTACACCCATAGCACCACGTGATAACATAACACGGCTAGTACTAGTGCAAATCACATAGAAAGGCCAATAGTTTAATTTTGAACGCAGCATGAGATCCAGCAAAGGACTTCAAACTTGGAGGTAAGCAATTCCAGCATCTAGCGACTCGGATATGGAACGATCGCTCATACAATGCTGAAGAGATTCTAGGGAATAAGATTTGTGGATTTCTATTAGATCGGGAAAAAGAGAAGTTATTAATTAAAAAAGAGGGGCACTGATTTTTGATAATTTTAAAAAAAGAGGACAATAATTTCCATTTTAAAAAATTGGAAAAAGAACAACCCAGAAACTGAGTTGTAAAAGAAGAGATGTGATCTCGAGATCCTCGATTGTAAAGAAATCTAACCGATCTATTGACTAAAATTCTAATTCTTCTTAAGTTGTAAGCAAGGGTACCGGTGAAAACCTCAATGCAGTATGTTAAGCTAGACAACAGCATTGCGTGAACTAATTTGTATTTAACGTGGAACGGTAGGTACAGATTCAGACTAAACAACCGCCTTAAAGTAAAGTTAATTTTTACATAAAAAACAAATTTTAAATTTGGACGGTTGGCGCTAAAAGAAAAGATACCTGATATGGAATTTGTAGACTAGTATTATTTATCCAAACATGTCTGAATATAAGTGTACTGCTATTATTTCGTTCGCAGCTATACCTATACGGTAGTTTAAAAACTTAGTTATAAACTGCGAATTTAATTTCAAATTTCAACTTATAAACTGTAGTAAACTTAAACGTTTTGAAAAAAAATTTACAACAATAAAGTCAATGTTTGTCAATCTAAATGTTTTATTCAACCCAAACACGACGGTCGTATACTTGAAGTGTACGAATCTATTGTACGACCCAGTCAAAAATAACTCCTTACAAGTTTAATTTATTGTTATACAAACCATAATAGGTCTGTTCCCGTACTCAGTTCAAGTAATTTTAATAGATAAGAAAGTGATATTTTGCATATTATACTTCTCTCTCGAGCTTTAAAAATTTTTAAAATAAAGGTCCAATTATAACAGAAGTAACGTAATGTGGTCTAATGTCAATTGAGCAGTGTGTTCTTTCACTTATTGTTTCAAACAGTACTTTCTTATACAAGTGATTATAATAAACGTAACGTAATGTAACGGGACGTAAAGAGCTGTTGAATTTAGATTTCTACTTTACTTAACATTACGTTTGCTCAAAGAACAACTAAACATTGAGGTTAGATTCGATTATTGCGCTATTTTATATTGTTAAACTACGCTTTTTTTGAGTTTTCGTTATTAATGTGATAGTTCTATATATCCACAGCTATGGATGACGAAGTTTTAATTGAACTTGTACGGGAACCTGCAATTATTTACGACAAACAACTGCCTGGCTACTGCCTATTAGAATTGCTACAACGTTTTCTTACATTACGTCCCGTCCCAATGACAATTGACAACATTTCGTTACTTTACATTACGTCTGTTATAATTCGACCTTAACGCTTTCAAGCAACTTCAAGCTACTTGAATCGAGTACGGGTACGGACCTAATATGATGCGTTACGATACAGATTTTTTTCTTCAAATAAGAGCAAATGGCTTTTATTTTTTTATTTTTATTATATTTTATTGAACTAGAAAACAATTTAAAGTGTAATTCATGACCGAAAAAATTGAAAACTGAAAAACAACTAACTAAACTTTGTATTATATAGGTATTTATTTTATTTAACGAGCCGAAAGCCCCGGCAGTTAGCGCTCTTATTTTCTTTTAATTATAATAATTAATTATTGTAATTACTATAATAAATATTATACCTAAAAAATTTAAACTTTCGTTAAAATTTTGTCACCATTCCTGAAGTTTGCTTGCCATTCATATTTTTTTGGCATTTTCTGTATTCAAATTGAGATCAGCTGTCATTACTCACAAAATATCACTCACACGCACATCAAACCATTCCTGAAAATATTGGGTTTTTTTAAAGCTTTCATAAACAGTGCATTAAAGTGGTCGTAATCCTTTGATGCTGCATCTACATTATAGCAACAAATGGAATTAAAAATGTTAGCAATGGTCAAAAATGACATCCACCAACACACTCACCGTTAGCAACAGCAGTGCGCAGCAAAGTCAACATGTAACCCTGAAATTGATTCACTGCTCGCTGCCCTCAGAATCCTCTTTAGGCGTTTGTACATGCTTGATTAAATAGTCTTTAGGGCTGTTCACATTTCAAACCGCTCATCAAATCATTTGTCAAATCGTTTGACCACAAAAGTGTTCAGACTCATCAAATTTTTCATCAAATTTCATTTTATCTTGAACACCGAAGTAAGCACATCGCGATGACGGAAAATTATTAATACCACTTGTTATTAAAATCGTATTGGAAGAAGAATAAATAATTTTATAAATTATTATAAATTATTTGCAACAGTTATTTATTATTATTTTGCTATTATTTTCTTCCGCTCCCTCTTTTACCGCGATGTGCTCAGGTTGAAAACTTTTTAGAACTGATAAAATCGTACTACACAATTTGACGAGTGTTCACACTCGTCAAATCATTCGTCAAATCAGCAGAAAAATAAAAAATTTTGATTTTCATCAAACGATTTGACCAACGATTTGATGAGTGTTCACACTCGTCAAATCGCCATCAAATCCATACAAATTCTGTTGGTCAAATCATTTGTCAAATCAGTTGATGATCGATTTGATGAGCGGTTTGAAATGTGAACAGCCCTTATGAAACGCAAGTACCTAAAGGCTTGATTACCCAAGCGTAACGTGAGGTGGCGCAGCGGGATGTAGCGTAGTGCGACGTTGCCTCGAGGATAAGCGATTACCGAAATCGTAATCCAACGTAGTGCAGGCGGCGTAGTGCAGGGCACTCATTTTATTCTAAAAGGCTTATTTACTTCTCCTCGTCAATAAAAGATTGCATTCTTTCTTATATAGTATTAAAATTTACAAAAATGTGAAGTTAAACAAATTTTTTCGCTTGTAACACAGCTGTCGAACTACCAAAAATCGTAACGTTGCTTAGAAATCTATTTTCTACAGACTTCTACGCTGCGTCACGCCACGTTACGATTTCGGTAACGACTTGTACACATTTATCATTAAACAGATTTTAGCTTGACAATTGGCAACGTCGCGCTACGTTACCTTACGCTTGGCTAATCCAGCCTTAAGGCTATTAGATGTCGCAGCTCTTGGTCATGCGCATCAATAATGTTGGCATTTTTTATATACACTAGAGCATCAGTGAGCTGAATATTTTGCTGAAAAAGCACATTCAAGTTGCCAATGACATAAGTAAGTACAGACGGATCCGTCAACAGTTCCATGTATGGAGAGTATAGATTGCCGCTGGCAAAGATGGTTATGGGTGCACGGTACTCATTTGGATTGACTGCATAATTGAAGAATAGTGAAAACTCGAATTTTAAAAATTATTTTTGAAGTGAAAACTTCCTTAGGCGCGTTGAACGATTTTGGTAGAGGGTAAATCATTGTTTTGCATTATCGTATTTTTCCAAGGAAATCGTCCACAATCGGCCGCAAGCTCACAAAGAAATCACTTGGAAACTCCTGAAATTAATGCATATAATCTGTTTGTTAGTATAAAAATACTTAAGTTAGGTTGCAATAAGATGTTTGCAACCAAAACTTATTATTAGTTCGGTTTATATTGGTATATATATGCCTTTAAAGTTTGGCAATTTCTTCAGTTGTTGTATTTGTCAACATTTTTGAAAAATTTGCTTTTACTCAAACAGCTGCTATTCATGGTTCTATCTATCTTTTTCTCTTTCTGCTTTTTTCTGCTTGAACTTCGTTTGCAAACAAGAATTCTATTCTATTTTGCATTCTATTTTTAATAAACAACGCAATATAGATATGGTGAACATGTATATTGTGCTAGTTCTATGATATATATAGATATAAAAAAGCTTTAATTTTTATATTAATTCAATAATGAAATAATTTAAATAAATTACTTTAATTATATGTATTTTTGATATGGTAACACTTTTCCTTAAAATAAATAGTTTCAGTAATATATAAAAAATTTAATAAATTGTTATAAGTTCTTAACAAAAATAATTCTAATTTCATATGTAGACTGTAGCTACACGATTAGAATTCACAACGTCTACAAAAAATTTCCGGCTAACTGCGCCAACAACAATTACCAAGGAAATCTACAAACAAGGACGCACCCCTGCTAGACAGCAGTAACAAGTATACATACACAACTAAACAAAATTTGGTGTTCACCAATACACTCTTATGTTGTCATTTCATGGAAAACAGAAAAGTTATATGTGTTTGTATTTCTAGCTCTTTTGCGGGCAAAAAATAAACTCAACAAGAAAAATAGGCATGCAACACAAAGCGGTTCAATCAAATGGAAGTTTTTGAAAATTTATTAAAAATAGTGCATACGATATTTAATAATTTTTATTTTCAGATTAAGAAATTGAATAAATGCTGAAGAATACTTGGGACAAATTGTTCGAAAAACAAGCAACTGCGAAAATGTGCCTTTGATGTTATGTGCTGTTCATGCTGAATTATTATTTTATAATTGTTTGCTGGTTAAAATTTTATAATCAATGCTAAATCTATCCGGAAGGTAAATATTTTATTAAAAAACTAACGCAAAAACTTCAAACAATTGTGTTTATAATTTGTCATATAAGAGGCCAAAGCTCTAACCTCATGGCTAGGGGAGGGTTAGACACAACGGCATAGGGAGAGGGGAGGATAGTGCACAACTGAATTTATAATTGGTGTGAGCAGTTAAGCTATATATTTTTCTCATTGTAAAAACATGTGTGGCTGAAAGGGATGCCAGATCACACGGATGAGAATCAGAGATGCAAACCTTGTGACATTTTGATCACCGCTTGAGCAATGGTCACAAGTTTTGTATGAAAAATTTTATATGAACGTAACGCAAAACGTGTGACCGCTCGTGTTATATACGCCGTATGTAACAGTTACTGCTCTAGCTGGGACAGAGAAGAACAAGATCAGAGCGGAACTTTTAAAACTTTTTGATTTCATCCTACATGTAGGACGGGCTGCAGTATGAGCTTTCGCGCATCCTACATGTCCGTCCGACATGTCAAAGCCATCCTACATGTAGGATAGTCCGAAACTCCCTATTAGCATGAAAATTCTTATATAGCAGTAAGGCGGTTCGTGGCAGGACAACGTCATCCAGGGAATACTAATATTTTATATATAGGTTTTCGCTTCGGTCGGCAGTCCTCTCACTACTATACTTTTTTTTTAATCATGTGTATAAAGGCCTTCTAAATCCAAATCCGGAAAAATTTCAGGCTGCTCGCAAGTTGTTTAGAAGTTTTGAAGATATAACGTTTAACGTATTATTGACGGTTCACCCTTTTAAGAAAAAATAAAAAAGTATTAAGAATACATTAAGAATTATATTCTGAAGTACTGTAGACAGCTTAGCCAGTTTTGGACTTACTGAGGGTTCTAATCCCTAAGCAGCGGCCGAAGGCTGCCTATTAAAATGATATAGCTAAATACATTTAGTTTTTTTACACTTATATTTTTATTTTTTCGTAAAAGGGTGAACCGTCAAGTATGCATAATACGTAAAATGATATATCTTTAACGTAATGCATGGATTTTTATGATAAATGACTCGTTGAATAGGTAACATCATTAGCTTTCTTTTGATACGCATAGTGATTAGTATATTAGGGAAATAAAATAAAAAATCACATGTTTTTGAGGCCAATTTTTACATGTTTGGACCCCTATAACTTCTAAACCACTTGCGAGAGTCCTGAAATTTTCAGGATTTGGATTTCAATCTTCTTGTATTTTGTTATTTTTTTGCAAACAGGTCAACACATTTACTTCTATTTTATTATAGTTTTACATTTTAATACAGTTAAAATATTAAAACGATAGGTATAAAGTAAGTAAAGCTCAAATTTTTGCACTCGATTTGTTTTGAGTTCTAGATGGTTTAAGAGAAAAATATTTTGCAACACCCTTTTTTACCGCCTACAAATCAACAAAAATGCTATATTTTGGACGGTTTTGATTTTATTAGACTAAAATTTTGTAATTTAGATTATATAGATACGTTCAGCAACTATACTCAAAATGGTGAAAACATAAAATTTTTTTCCGATTAGCATGAAAATTCCTATATGGCAGTAAGGCGGTGGCAGGAATTTATACAATAAATTCTTCTACACATGGCTTTCTGACTGAACTCCTCCTAAACAGTTAGACCGATTTTGAAGAAATTTTGTGTTTGTATTTTGTTAATTGAAGTTAATTTTATTTATTAAAAGCATTTTTGTTAAAAAAAAATTTTCAAGTCCTGACTAATAATAATTTAATTAGCCGAGAATTTCGTCTTTTTATTGGTCTAATGAAGTATCTAAAAATGATGGTTTTGTATTCAAAGTAGCAAGCAAAATATTTCTACAAGGAAAATGTCCAGGTAGAAACAAACTAAATTCGGCAACTACAAGAAGATGGAAGAAAAAAAAAACACACATACATATAAATAATAACCTGTAAAATTTATATCAAATAGAACTATTATTCTCATTAATTAAATCTACAATATTTCTTTGTTTTATTTTAAATTTATAAAATACTGCTACACCAATTCTATTTTATTGCTAAATTTTTTTATTATCCAATAATTATTTCATTAGCTGAATCAGAATTCTGTCTTTCTATTCAGCTAATGAAATATCTAAAAATCCTTCTCTGCAGCAGCAACCAAAATATAGCTACAACAAAATCACAACAAAAATATCCAGCTGGAAATAAAATAAATTCGGCAACCATGCACATGCAAATAAGAAGCTGTAAAATTTTATTTTCATTCATAATATTTGCAATATTTCTTCAGATATTCAAATAAGAAGAAACAGGCAAGCACTTTAAAAAATACCGATCTTTTTGCTCCCTTGTGCATGCAGCCAAAATGATCAAAATATAGCAAACAAAATGTAAAAAACTTAGCGAGCAAAAAATATCGAGCGACGTGTGAAACTCTTATAGATATATATTCGTTGAAGAAAGAGAGAGAGAATTTTTAACTACAGGTATATTCAAGTACTTTTTGCTGCTTTGCATAGACTAAAAATCAATCAGCCCAATTCTGAATGATTTTACCCGGGGAATTGGAAAAGAGAGTATTAATTTTTAAGATAAAGTTCAAAAACATTTTGGAAATTTTTAATGCCAATTAGTTCAACAACCGCCAGTATTCAACAGTGTAAGCAAAAAAATGTGATATCTTTATCTGCTATTTTAAAAGTTAAAACCCCTTTTCCAATTCCCCGGGAAAAATCATTCAGAATTGGGCTGAATATAAAACCAGTAAAAAAGTTATGGTCGGGGTGAACCGACCATGAAATACCCTACCAAACTGTAGATTTCTTGGGGGTATCAGGCTTATTACTGAATCCAGGTAATGCTGAGGGATTCTAAATCCGGGTATGTGCCTAAGGACTTCAGTAGCTTTGTGCCAAGAAATAAAAATAACAGAGCGATTAATGTGTGTACAAGTGCTTACCCTTAGGCGAGAGATTTATTAGTAGTTTTAACTTTTTACATTCGGCTTAGAACAAGTCAATTAAATTGCCACAGAGGGCCGTTAACAAATAAAGGGAAATTTTTAGTACCTTGCCGAAGGCAATGTTTAGTATAAGAATTCATTAAGCTCGAAGTACAATTCAATAATCGATAAGTTATGATAATTATAATTCAGTACATAGTTCGATAAAAAAAGAGTAACAATTCAAAGCTTATATCAATTCAATTATAAATTCAAAGTAAGTAGTAGTTCAATTTACGCTGCTCGCGTAAACACCCACATTTTACTTAAGTTTGAAAAGTAGGCAGCCCACGCCCATTTATGGTTCATAACATTGTTTCCCATTCCATCGCATTTACCTACACACAAAATGTCTTCTTTCTAGCCATTTATATTACCCTTATATTTCGTATTAACCATTGTGAGTAATATGGGAGGTGGGCGTATTTGTGCACTAATCACTCCCATTTTCAGTACTCAACTAACAAACACACAAACCGAATTTTATCTCTCTAGCTCAATTAAAAACCCTTTTATTGAGTTTTAACTATTGTGGGTGTTATGGGAGGTGTACGTATTCCAAAAATTTTCAATTGGTCAAATTCTAAATAACACTTAACATGAACTATATAAAATTTATAACATTAATTTATTTTGCTATTTTTAGACTAAGCCGATCACGCCGTGTTGTGGAAAATACATTTAGTATTTTAGTTGCAAAGTGGCGTATTTTCCGGCAGCCAATTATTGCGAAGGTGGAAACAGTGGAGAAAATTGTTTCAGCAACAGTGTGCCTCCACAATTGGCTTCGAATGCAGATATGCTCGGAGTACGTAACTCCTGACCTTATCGATAGAGAGATAAATGGCGATATCAGAAAAGGGGATTGGAGATCCTTGTCGTCTAACATGACAAGTCTGTTCGCTTACGGAGAACGCAATTCTTACTCCGCTGCTAAGGAGACAAGAAAGCAGATTATGAGTTATTTTGCGGAAGAGGGAAGCGTTCCATGGCAATGGGATGCGATTAATGGCAGAGCCAAAAAATAATTTTGTCATTTTCTTGCACTGATATAATTTTCTGACATTACACTTTGTAAAATATTTTAAGAAAATGTTAGCAAGAAAACTTTTATTTTTAAAAAACATGTGGCTATAGTTTTCATTTATCACGAGTAATTAAAGAAATTATTATTTCAATTTAAGATACCACCTTTGAAAATTTATTTTTTAAATAATAAGTATAATAAGGTAAGTTATAAAAAAAGGAATAACATAAAAATTGTTTTTTGGAAACTTGAAGATGTTCAACCATGCATAAAAAAGTTTTTTTTTAATAATTACGTAAATGAACGAAAAATAAATGATTAAAACGTAAGTTTTTAGGCCATAAACGTTGATATAGTTGACAAACGTTGTATAGTACATTTTAAAAAATTTTAATCTTTACAGATTTATTTAAAAAAAATAATAGTATACAAAGTAGAACATATATCCCACACTCTAAAGTGATAAACTCAAAATTGTGAAAATTTTTCATGAGAGGCAAACAACTGAACCTGCAGAAACAACGCAACTGACATAAAGCGGGGTACACATTAGTATTGTCAATTGATTTATGAAAAAGTCGATTTTGGAATGTTTTGAGTTAATCACATTAGCAGTGTGTATGCGACATAATGTTAATGTTGTGTGGTGGAGATGCGTACTGCGACCTAAATGAGATCTATTGTACCTCCTTCTCAAAGCTCCGCTGGGTTTGCGGATTACAGAATTTCATCCAGCCCTATTTCTCTAATGAATTTGAGAATATTCTTAGGTTCAAGGGATGAAACCTGCTCTAGACTCAGCTCATAATTCCCCAGTGCTAGTTTACGTCTGCGAGCCACGGCGTCGCAGTTTGTAAGTAGGTGTATTGGAGTCTCCTCTGCTTCTTCACAGAAACGGCAGTTACTATTGGTCTCTATGCCCAATTTCATCAGGTGGTATTTGAGTTTACAGTGTCCTGTAAGGAACCCCGTTAGAATCCTAAGATTCGGTTTGCCTAAGCTTATGCACAATTTTGCTCTCCGAGTGTTAAAATCTGTGAGGAGAAATTTGGATTGTCTTAGCTTTGGGAGGCTTTTCCAAAGGTTTGAACGTTTATGCCTCTCCTCCCTTCTTAGTTCTTCTTTAATAGAATGTGTGCCCAATTCGCAGAATGGTTCTGGTCCTATAAATTTTGTGGCTGCACCCTGTCGCGCTAGACCATCGGCTTCTTCGTTACCCTGTATTCCTTTGTGTCCTGGGACCCAAAGTATAGTAACAGTGTTATTCTTGCCTAGTTCGTTGAGTTTTGTTAGGCATTCTCATGTTATTCTCGATGATATCTCATAGGAAACTAATGCTTTGATTGTTGCTTGGCTGTCTGACATCACAACTATATCCTGACCTTTGTATTTACGGTCCAGATTGAATTGTGCACACAGCTGTATTGCTAGGATTTCCGCTTGGAAGATACTGGGTGTTGTCCCCATAGGTTCAAAGTGCTTGGTTCTTGGCCCGTACACCCCTGCGCCTATACCTTCCAATGTCTTGGACCCATCTGTATACCATGCTATACTGTGTGGTTTCTTGACTTGCGATATCATCTCGCTGTCCCACTCTTTCTTGGTACTAAGCTTAATTCCGAAGTGTTTTTCGAAGTTATACCTTTTTACTATATCGTCTTTTGGTAGATCGATGTAGGGAGTGTGCTTTGCAATATCCTCCTTCTCTCTACTGCTGATAGTTTTACCTAAACCTGTCCCCTCTTTTGCAATGCACAACAGAGTTCGCTGGCTACTCCGTCTATGACAAGGTGTAAGGGTGTTAGGTCCAGAATTACTTCTAGTGCTGCTGTAGGGCATGTCCTCATGGCCCCTGTAATGCATACACAGGCCAGTCTCTGCACCTTTGTTAGCATATTCCTCATTGTGGTTAGCTTGGTTCTCTCAGCCCATGCTATTGCACCATAGGTGAGGATGGGTCTCACCATCATGGTATACATCCAGCGGAGAATTGTTGGGTTACAACCCCAGCTTTTCCCCGCCATGAGTGATACCATGAGTGCGCGCGTTGCTTTGTTTATAGTTACCTCTGCATGTCTTCTCCAGAGAAGCTTTGAATCTAGTGTAAGTCCCAGATACTTTACTTCTCCTTTGAAGGGAATTTCAGTGCCATCCATTCTCACTGTTCGGAGGTTTGGCAGGCTTCTTTTGTTAGTAAAAGGTACTATGGTGGTTTTCGCTGGGTTGATACTTAATCCCACTGTGTTGCACCACTCCTTTGTTACTGACAGTCCTCTCTGTATCAGGTTACAGAGTGTATCCTCGAACATAAGTATGCAACAGAGTTTATGCGACATAACTCCTTAACTTAAAGATTATCAGCATTCGCCTCATCCACAATCTTCTGAATTTTCTCTCTTAATTTTCTAAATTTTGACATATCCATATCCTGAAGATCTGCATAAAGCATGTCACAAAATAGACGTTTGGAGTCGCATGGATTTGTTTGTCTTCTAGTGCTTAAGAACTCCTTTTTGAGTTCCAAATTTTCTCTCCTTATTTTAAGTTTTTCTAACAAAATATTTTTTAATATTTATTCGAATATCGTAGTTGTTTTGAGTACCAATAGCATGATATTCTTCAGGTTTTTTTATTAATATTTTTCTTTGAAAATGATACTGCTTTGGAATACTTTTCAGGCATTTGAACTTCTTCAGTTTGTTTCTTCAGATCTTCAGATTCTGAAAAATAATTACACAAGTTTACACCAATGCCAATAAAAACCAAACGAAGAACGATTCATAAACGAGTTCGAAACAAACACAAGATCTTGGATCCATAAATTTGTCTAGCTGGTTTTTCCTAAGAAAAACTTCAAAAATTTTTCAGTAAAAATGATTAACATTAACAAACACTAAATAAAATGATATATGAAAACAAAATTTCATAAATTTCTTCATAGAATATTACATGAAAAAACTTAGAATTTTTCATATAAAAATGATGAAAATTATTTTATTTTAATTGACGTATTTTTAGCAGCCAACACAGTAAAATTAGAGAAGGTAGAATCATTTCGGACAATTAATTAATATAACTTAGGTTTCTCACTCAAATTTGCAGAGTTCTTTCAGTGTTTCAGCGAATTTAAACACAACAGGCAGTTACTAACTGTAGACTCCGCTGAATGCGGCCATTTATTTCCTTTTGTTCTCATCCGTAAAAAGCTGACTTTGACCATTTTGGATATGAGAAAGAGCACGCAGTCTGAAATGCATCTGCCTTCTCTAGTTCTGCCATAGCAGCTAACATTGATAAAATAGTTTTATTATGAAAATTAAATATTTCCATTTAAAAACCTCGGCTTTCTTATTAATTCGAAACAAACACGAAATCTCGGTACGCTATCGAGAACAACTCGTTAATTTAAAATTATCGAACTGCCTAAAATGTAAGATTTAACAATGTAAAGGCCCAACCAGAATAGATGAACGAGACGATAGCAACTTGACGAACGTCTGCACTCGTTGCGGATGTTTAAGGAGTTAACCCAAAATAAAACGAGTTGCTCAACTCGTCTGAATCAGCTAATCAGTTGGCAATCGAGTGTTATTTATTTATTTAATTTATGCATTTTAAATAAAGCTTTGTGAAAGATGAGTGAAATAATGGTGAAATTGAAACAAATTGGTGAAAATAAAATAAAAACGCACTCTGCACAGCTGTTGTTGACGAGTTTCTACGCTAACAGTTCGGTTCTTACGGCATAATACGTCTTTTCAGACTGTCTACTTTAGTTTCGTTCAGTTACGTTTGCTCATTTTGGGTAACTACATTAAAATGTATGTAACCGAACACTTACGTTTTTACTCGTTACGGAGCAAATTGTCTATTTTCGTTGGGCCTTAAGTCTTAGCTAAAAATTAAAAAAAACAAATTCTCGGACTCGTTGACGAATCGTATTCTCGTACTCGTTAAGGAATCTTATTCTATTGCTCATAAAAAAAATAAACTGGCCATTTCAGCCCTTGGAAGGACTTTGACCTAGCTTCTATTGATCAATTGTGTTGTGCGTGTTATTAAATGTTTGATCACAAATGACCGAGAACTGGACCTACGTGTTCTATGCCGACTCCCAACGGCTAATGTTCTCAAAAAGCTTTACATGGCAATTTTTACTCTCTGAGGTTTGCCATTGTCTGCAGAGAGGTGACGACCGAACAGAAAAATGAATTCAATTGAAAAAACTTTCTGTCTGAGCTGGAATTGAACCCGCGCTACCGCGGTTCTTTAGCTTAGGAGCCACGCACTCTACCCACTAAGCTACGGCAGCACAAGCAATTGCAGTGCAAAATTTCTTGCTAGCCAACATCCTCCAAATGCCACTAGCAGCAGCACAAGCAAGTGCAGCGCAAATTTCTTGCTAGCCAACATCCTCCAAGTGCCATCACCAGCAGCACAAGCTAATGAAGCGCAAATTCTCCGCTTTCACTTTATTTAATTCCTGCCGGAGTGTAATGGTAGAAATTTGCCTCTGCGCTTGAGACATGCTGAAATGGTGCTTCTGAAATATTGGAGAGTTGACCAGTCAATTGAATTGTGCTGCACTTGCTCGTGCTGCTCGTGGTGACTCTCGGAGAATGTTGGCAAGCAAAAGAATCAGGAGATTTGCGCTCCACTTGCTTGTGCTGCTGGTGATGGTACTTGGAGGATATTGGCAAGCTAGAAATTTTGCACTGCACTTGCTTGTGCTGCTGTTGGTGGCACTTGGAGGACGTTCGTCAGCAAAGAAATCCAATTTAACTTTGCTGCACTTGCTGATGCACAGGGAGATCGTTGGCTAACACACACACGCATACACAAACTCAAGCACTCTCTTTATTTTATTTTTATTATTTTGTTATTTTTTAAGTTTAAAATATTACAAGTTTACGAAATAAGTTGCAAGTACAAGCACTCGAATTAAATGTGTCGGAGATTGAATAGAATGCAAATTAAATAAAATATTTGCGCTAAAACACGACCGAAATATGAAATGTCAAAATTTGTAACTGTCAAAATTTCATTGTCCATTTGACACAGCAAAAAAGACAAATTTATTTCAACACACACAAATTTTATTCAACTTGATATTTTCTATCCTACCACGACTGAAAAGTTTCCTTTTGACACACAGCCTAAATAAATAAATTTGTAGACAGTACAGTGCCCAGTTAGTTCAACACCCAACGGGCAGTGGTGAAAATTTAAATTTGGTAAACATCGCACCGTGTGAATGAAGCACAATAACTATTGCCTCTGAACATGGCAGAATAACCAGGTAGGGTAAAGAGATTCACCACACCGATAGCTATTGTCAAAATCAGAAAATACAGTGCTGCCGTATCCCGTAGTATTAATACCACACTTGTTTTTATATACTTATGATGTTTTACATGAAAGCTGTACACACCAAAAGTCTGGTAGTTTTAAGTAGCCCTATGATATGTTTGATGAACGTGGTTTTTAAAGTTCCATAAATAGGTGTTGCTTTATGTGTTTTTACAGCAGTTTGACGGTTCTTTGTATTTCGTTTGTTTTCCAATCAGCCAATAAGATTCGTTTGCTTAGTTTCGTTTGTTGTGTATGTGTTTTTTTGTGTGCATTTATTTTCACATGTGATATAGGCTGTACATTTATGCGTACTGAGAGCGGAATCTGTTAAATATTTTTCTTTATACTAAACTGGAAAACAGGGAAGTACAAGTTTTTATTTTTAAGCAAAATTTGAAGCAGCGTCCTAGATTTTGCTGATGTAATAAGGTAGATTGGGCCATTCGCTCTAATTTCATTGTTTCAAACAGTCACGCTTTTGTGTTTTTGATTTTTTTAAAATTAATATTTATATTAAAATTAAGAATTAAAAAAATAAATAAAAAATAATGGGCAATAATAAATTAGTGAAAATAAAACTTTAAAATCATACAAAAACTTATTTGTTTCATAAAATATACATTTTTTCTTCTTTATCCCATTTACCCTAGTATAAATTCCCCTCAAAGCATTTGTCTCACAATAATCAATCCTGAAAAGTGGCACCACTAAAATAAATTTTGACATTAGCTGTCGGTGTGGTGAATCTCTTTACCCTACCTGGTTTTTCCGCCATGCCTCTGAACATACTTATATTTCTCTCTGTCAGTTGCGGCCATGGCAGAATAATCAGGTAGGGTAAAGAGATTCACCACACTGACAGCTAATGTCAAAATTAATTTTAGCGATGCCACTTTTCAGTATTGTTTATTATTGTAAGACAAATGCTTTGAGGGGAATTTTTACTAGGGTAAATGGGATAAAGTAAAAATAAAATGTATATTTAATGAAACAAATAACTTTTTATGTGATTTTAAAGTTTTATTTTCACTAATTTATTATTGCCCATTATTTTTTGCTTAGTTTAAAATTCTTAATTTTATTGTAAATATTAATTTAGAAAAATCAAAAACACAAGAGCGTGACTGTTTAAAGCAATGAAATTATAGCGAATGGCCCAATCTACCTTATTACATCACCAAATTCTAGGACGCTGCTTCAAATTTTGCTTAAAAATAAAAACTTGTACTTTCCCGTTTTCCAGTTTAATATTGAGAATAATATTTAACAGATTCCGCTCTCAGTGCGCATAAATGTGCAGCCTACATCACATGTGAAAATAAATGCACACAGAAAAACACACACACAACAAACGAAACTAAGCAAACGAATCTTATTGGCTTATTGGAAAACAAACGAAATACAAAGAACCGTCAAACTGCTGTAAAAACACATAAAGCAACACCTGTGTATGGAACTTTAAAAACCACGTTCATCAAACATATCATTGGGCTACTTAAAACTACCAGACTTTTGGTTTGTAAAGCTTTCATGTAAAACAACAACATAACCCTGCAAACATCGGCTACCGAAAATACACATACATTCAAAAAAATTTACAAATTTACTTACACACTGAAAATACAATTTCTATTTACTTTAACAAAGATTTGGTGAAACAGGGAAAAAATATTTCTGCTTTAATCATTGCGTGTGAAAGACTGAAAAAGGTATAGGTAAAGAGGAACTTGAAAAAATTCACAAGCGCCACAATTTATTAAACATTTTATAAACTTGAAAAATTGTGTATTGAAAATTATATAAAACAAATTGCACATTCTGCTTCTGGAAATTAAATAAAAAAAATAGCTACATACAGGTAAGACGAAAAGTTATTGCCAAAAAAAAAACAGCGATTGCTCGTAAATGCAAAAATATAGTGTAGTAGGCAGCGAAGGATCAGTGCAGGGACCCGCTGGCTATTGAAGGCTGGTGGTGCTCCATAGGCAACGACGAGATCAAGCGTCATAGCCTTGGTAGATTAAAAATGTAAAGCAATAGTTTGTTAATAATTTTACTTTAGGGCCCGAACACGAAATAATTTTTTCTTATTTATATTAACTGCTTTATTCTGTACAACGAAAATGCACACCAACGACAAGCAAGACACGAGAAGCAATACTTTTTTCTATACGAAATTCTATTGCTTCTCGTGTCTTGCTTGTCGTTGGTGTGCTGCTTCGTGATACAGAATAATGCACTAAATGTATTTGGGCCTCCTAAGCCTAAATATGGAAATACAAATTACAGCTCTTGTTTGGTTAAGGAGATAAAACTCGCGAAAGCTTAAAATTCAGTGAAAATTTTTAAGTGTGTTGAAGCTAACTTCCCCTTTTACGAAGTAATCGCATTGAGTTTTTATCTTTTTGAATACTTGCAATTTTTGAGATTAATGATGTGACTTAATATATGTATAATACAAGTGATAAAAAAAAAAATAAAAATACAATTATTAATATCTAAATCTCTCAATAGCGCTGTAAATGTGGTAGACTTTTTCCAAGCCTTAGGTAAAACAAAGCTTGGGTGCAGAGAATATAGTATATACTAATTAAACAGGATTAAATATTTTTATAAACAAAACTAAAGAAAAATATATATCTTCTAAACACAACTAACTCTATTTTTTTTATAGATTCTTGATGAGGAAGCTGCCGAACGTCGACTTGCTGAAACATTTTTAAAATCAAATTCAATGAAATCGCAATTACATAGTAGTGAACATAAAAAACGTAACTTTCATACTATCATTATTCGTATCGTCATTGCAAAAATGTGCTGTTTTATGCTCGCAGTATATTATTGCATATATTACATTATTATTTTATTTGAAATGTTACATTATTATATTATTTCAAATATTACATTTATATACATAATGTCAAATGTATGTTATTATATAAAAAACAATTGAAAAAACAAATGAACAAAAAATTAAAAACTAAAAAATATACCAATTTGTGTATTTATTTACTGTTAAGAATTGTAATCTAATAAGAATATGAATTTTAAAAAAATAGTAAGTTGTGGTAATAATGGTAGAAGGAAACGGTTAAAATACTAGCTAAAAAATCGGTTAGAATATTGGTAAGAATATTGGTTAGAAATGGTGAGCATACAAATTAAAATAGTGGTTAGAATATTGGTTAAAAAGCGGTTAGGATATGAATTAAAAAAACGGTTAACAAAATGGTTACGAAACGGTAAGAATAGCAATTTTTAAAGCGGTTAGAATGTCGGTTACAAAACGGTTAGTATAATAGGTATAAAAACCTATTAATACGTGGTTATTAACCACTTGAAAATGAAAAGAGCGATGTCTGCCCACATGCGTTAGAATGAGTCAGCCATCTGCACCTGACACACAGATAGGAAGTAAATAGATTAAATTTTTCCTGACAGCCTATACTTTCTAACTAAAAAACTAACTGAAACTCCACCGGTTAGGAAACTAGTTAAATAACGCGAAGTGTGTTTGCAGGGAAGTATATAAAAACAGGTTGGTAAAGTGTGGTGTTAATACTACGGGGTTTTTTTAGCCACACTGAAAACCACGCAACTGTAACTACCCTTAATGATACAATCATGTGTTTTTCTTTGAAGATACGGCAGCACTGTATTTTGTGATTTTGACATTAGCTGTCGGTGTGGTGAATCTCTTTACCCTACCTGGTTATTCTGCCATGGTTGCGGCCAACTTCACTGGTTAAATAACCAAAGAAGAAGAATCGAGTTGGCGCCATATTCAATAAATATATTTCCGGTTACTTTGACTTTCGCCTTTGCAGGCATGCTACACAGGCCAGTATACTGGCTCTGTAGTTCAAAAAACTCAATACATTCATACTATTTTACAAATACACTCACACTGGATTCACTTTTATGCCAATTTCATTGCTACTGGCAACGGAATTTCAGAGCCAATGGATTTTGACAGCAGCGGCCAGTGTATGTCAAAAAGGGGGATATCAGTGTTGTTTTTAATTACTTTCGGTGGGTTAATTTCGGGTTTTCATCGATTTCGTACAGAAAGCAACACTGATAGATTGCGTAACAGGCCGGTTACACAGGCCTGTGACAGTGAAAGTGCGAAAGAATACGTGTACTGTTCGAGTGATTCGAAAAATTTCGAACTTTCATGCTAGCAGCAAGAGGTGCTACACATGCACGTGAAAGTTCATTAAAAAATTCCATTTTGCGTGTGCTTTACTTGTTGTTTTTTTTTCTTTTAATTGTAAACAAGCTATCAGTGTTGCTTCCTGTACGAAATCGACGAAAACCCGAAATAAACGGTCGTTTTGGTGGGTTTGCAACACTGATAGCTTGTTTACAATTAAAAGAAAAAATACAAGTAAGGCACACGCAAACTGCAATAGCAGCGAGAACCTTCGCATACAACCGGCACTGATGAAATTCCAAGCTGTATTTTGAAGCGATGTGCTACAAACCTCTGTACTCCTCTAGCAAACATTTTTAATATTTCCTTGCATAGTGGCTATATTCCTATTATATGGAAGAATTCTTATATTATGCCCCTTCATAAATCTGGTTCCAAGATAGATGTTTCTAACTATCGAGGATTGCAAAATTAAATGCAATCCCTAAGTTATTTGAGAAAATCATAACTGATCAATTAACCCACTCCGTGTTTTCCACCATTTTGTCTCTCAACATGGTTTTCTGAAGGGTAGGTCCACTACAACAAGCCTCTTAGGGCCATTTTGTTCACAAAGGGTATAAATATGATTTAATTCGGGGATAACTATCTCTAGGTTAATTTTATACCAAGCGTATAAATCGGGAGATAAAAAAGTGGGTTTGTTCACATTTTATCCCAGCTTTATGCTTAGAGCATAAATTCGCTCTCAGTTTATCTCGATTTCCATTGGAATGTTAGAGTGTTGCTCATTAATTAAAAAATGTGTGGGGATTTTTTATTTTATTTTATTTTATTTATTGATTTATTTTTTGTTTATTTTTGCGAATTTGGGGGTTGGAGTGAACACTAGGTTAAAATGGATCGCTAATTTTGCATCTGATGTCAGAATTTCAAAATTCTGAAATTTTTCTACACAGGGCTGCCAACTAAACATTTTTTTAAGAATTTTAAACATGAAGAAACAGTATTGGGGGTTACTTCTTTCGAATCTGGTGTCAGAATTTTAAAATTCAAGATGGCGGATAAAGTTGCCACCTAATTTCTTGTTTATTTATGCAAAATAAATTTCTCTGGGAGAAACACTAGGTAAAATTGGGTCGCTGATTCCGAATCCGTTGTCAGAATTTCAAAACTCGAAAATTTTTCTACACGTAGGGGTGCCACCTAAAAATGTTTTATTTTAAGAATTTTCAACATGAGGAAAGAGTATTGGGGGCCGCTGAGTTCGAATCTGAAGTCAGAAATTTAAAATTCAAGATGGTGGATAGGGTTGCCACCTTAATTTTTTGTATTTTTATGAATTCGGGGCTGGAAAAAAAAAATGGTACGCAAAAAATGGGTCGCTGAATCCGAATCCGTGGCCAGAATTTCAATATGATAAAGTTTTGAAATAATAGGGTTGCCACCTAATAATATGTATTTTTTAGAATTTTAAACATCATTTAACAGTATTAGGGAGCCACTGATTTCGAATCTGAAGTCAGAACTATAAAATGCAAAATGGTGTATAGGGTTGCCACCTTAATTTTTTGTATTTTTATGAATTCGGGGCTGGCAAAAAAATGGTACATCAAAACTGGGTCGCTGAATACGAATCCATGGTCAGAATTTCAAAATTATAAAGTTTTGAAATAATAGGGTTGCCACCTAATAATATGTATTTTTAAGAAGTTTAAACATCATTTAACAGTGTTAGGGAGTCACTGATTTCGAATCTGAAGTCAGAATTTTAAAATTCAAGATGGTGGATAGGGTTGCCACCTTAATTTTTTGTAGTTTTATGAATTCGGGGCTGGCAAAAAAAAAATGGTATGCCAAAAATGGGTCGCTGAATACGAATTCATGGTCAGAATTTCAAAATGATAAAGTTTTGAAATAATAGGGCTGCCACCTAATAATATGTATTTTCAAAAGTAAAAGCAACCCTATTATTTCAAAATTTTATAATTTTAATATTCTGACCGCGGATTCGGATTCAGCGACCCATTTTTGATGTACCATTTTTTTTGCCAGCCCCGAATTCATAAAAATACAAAAAAATTATGGTGGCAACCCTATCCACCATCTTGAATTTTAAAATTCTGACTTCAGATTCGAAATCAGTGACTCCCTAATACTGTTAAATGATGTTTAAAATTCTAAAAAACACATATTATTAGGTGGCAACCCTATTATTTCAAAACTTTATCATTTTGAAATTCTGGCCACGGATTCGGATTCAGCGACCCATTTTTGGTGTACCATTTTTTTTTGGCAGCCCCGAATTCGTAAAAATTTAAAATATTAAGGTGGCAACCCTATAAACCATCATGAATTTAAAAATTTTGAGTTCAGATTCGAAATCAGTAACCTCCCAATATTGTTCCCTCATGTTTAAAATTCTAAAAATAAAACATTTTTAGGTGGCATCCCTATGTGTAGAAAAATTATCGAATTTTGAAATTCTGACAACAGATTCGGATTCAGCGACCCATTTTTACCCTTTAGTTCGCGCCAGCCCTGAATTCGTAAAAATAAAAATTAAGGTGGCAACCTTATCCAAATTTTAAAATTCTGACATCAGATTCGAAATCAGTAACCCCCAATACTGTTTCCATATGCTTAAAAGTCTGTATTTTCAATATTTTGACACCAAGTAAATAAAAAATATTAAAATGAGAGTGATGAGAGCGAATTAAAAATCTTATCTCACCAATTTTCACGAGTTAAATATTTCTGGGGTTAAGCTATCTCGCCACCATTTTTATCTCCAGTTTGAAGAGTTAAATGCTTAACTCGCTGTGAACAAATGAAAAACTGGAAAAATCATGGAATTAACTCGGGGATAAATTTTTCTCTCTGTGAACAAAATGGCCCTTAGGGGCAAAATATTGAAAATACAGACTTTTAAGCATATGGAAACAGTATTGGGGGTTACTGATTTCGAATCTGATGTCAGAATTTTAAAATTTGGATAAGGTTGCCACCTTAATTTTTATTTTTACGAATTCGGGGCTGGCGCGAACTAAAGGGTAAAAATGGGTCGCTGAATCCGAATCTGTTGTCAGAATTTCAAAATTCGAAAATTTTTCTACACATAGGGTTGCCACCTAAAAATGTTTTATTTTTAGAATTTTAAACATGAGGGAACAATATTGGGAGGTTACTGATTTCGAATCTGAACTCAAAATTTTTAAATTCATGATGGTGGATAGGGTTGCCAGCTTAATATTTTAAATTTTTACGAATTCGGGGCTGCCAAAAAAAAATGGTATACCAAAAATGGGTCGCTGAATTCGAATCCGTGGCCAGAATTTCAAAATGATAAAGTTTTGAAATAATAGGGTTGCCACCTAATAATATGTATTTTTTAGAATTTTAAACATCATTTAACAGTATTAGGGAGTCACTGATTTCGAATCTGAAGTCAGAATTTTAAAATTCAAGATGGTGGATAGGGTTGCCACCTTAATTTTTTGTATTTTTATGAATTCGGGGCTGGCAAAAAAAAAATGGTACACCAAAAATGGGTCGCTGAATACAAATTCATGGTCAGAATTTCAAAATGATAAAGTTTTGAAAATATAGGGTTGCCACCTAATAATATGTATTTTTTAGAAATTTAAACATCATTTAACAGTATTAGGGAGCCACTGATTTCGAATCTGAAGTCAGAACTATAAAATGCAAAATGGTGGATAGGGTTGCCACCTTAATTTTTTGTATTTTTATGAATTCGGGGCTGGCAAAAAAAAATGGTACATCAAAAATGGGTCGCTGAATACGAATCCATGGTCAGAATATTAAAATTATAAAACTTTGAAATAATAGGGTTGCTTTTACTTTTGAAAATACATATTATTAGGTGGCAGCCCTGTTATTATAAAATTTTATCATTTTGAAATTCTGACCACGGATTCGGACTCAGCGACCCATTTTTGCTTAACATTTTTTTGCCAGCCCCGAATTCATAAAAATACATAAAATTAAGGTGGCAACCCTATCCACCATCTTGAATTTTAAAATTCTGACTTCAGATTCAAAATCAGTGACTCCCTAACACTGTTAAATGATGTTTAAAATTCTTAAAAATACATATTATTAGGTGGCAACCCTATTATTTCAAAACTTTATAATTTTGAAATTCTGACCGTGGATTCGTATTCAGCGACCCATTTTTTGTGTACCATTTTTTTTTTGCCAGCCCCGAATTCATAAAAATACAAAAAATTAAGGTGGCAACCCTATCCACCATCTTGAATTTTAAATTTCTGACTTCAGATTCGAACTCAGCGGCCCCCAATACTCTTTCCTCATGTTGAAAATTCGTAAAATAAAACATTTTTAGGTGGCACCCCTACGTGTAGAAAAATTTTCGAGTTTTGAAATTCTGACAACGGATTCGGAATCAGCGACCCAATTTTACCTAGTGTTTCTCCCAGAGAAATTTATTTCGCATAAATAAACAAGAAATTAGGTGGCAACTTTATCCGCCATCTTGAATTTTAAAATTCTGACACCAGATTCGGAAGAAGTAACCCCCAATACTGTTTCTTCATGTTTAAAATTCTTAAAAAAATGTTTAGTTGGCAGCCCTGTGTAGAAAAATGTTAGAATTTTGAAATTCTGACATCAGATGCAAAATCAGCGATCCATTTTTACCTAGTGTTCACTCTAACCCTCAAATTCGCAAAAATAAACCAAAAATCCCCACACATTTTTTAATTAATGAGCAACACTCTAACATTCCAATGGAAATCGAGATAAACTGAGAGCGAATTTATGCTCTAAGCATAAAGCTGGGATAAAATGTGAACAAACCCACTTTTTTATCTCCCGATTTATACGCTTGGTATAAAATTAACCTAGAGATAGTTATCCCCGAATTAAATCATATTTATACCCTTTGTGAACAAAATGGCCCTTAGAGTTTACTACGCGTGTTATAAATGGTTTTACTTTGGGACTGCAGACTGATGTTATTTATACGGACTTTAGCAAAGCCTTCGACAGTGTGAATCATAATCTTCTTTTAAAAAAACTCCACCTTATTGGGTTTCCTGTCACATTATTAAATTGGATAAATTCGTATTTATCTAGACGTACTCGAAAGGTTTTATTCAAGGATTTCGGTCACTACTGGCGTACCTCAGGGCAGTCATCTTGGACCGGTTTTGTTTTAACTATTCATTAATGATCTTCCTTCGGTAATAAAACACTGTAACGTCTTAATGTTCGCCGACGATGTGAAACTTTTTCTTTGTTACAAATCACCCGAAGAACGATATCTTTTACAATCTGATCTAAATAGACTTGTGGAGTGGTGTAGCTTAAATATATTAAATCTTAACTTAAAAAAATGTAAGCAAATGACATTCTCGCGTGGATCTGCTAATAACATAAATTAATCTTTAAATAACACTAACTTAGAAATAGTTTCCAGTGTTCTCGATCTTGGTGTTATTATGGATTCAAAATTTCGCTTAAATCTCCACGTTAATATGGTGATAAATAAGGCAAGAGGAGTCCTTGGTTTCATTAAAAGATGGGCCAATTCTTGAATATGCATCAGTTATATGGAACCCACAATATAATGTCTACATCGACGCCACAGAATCCGTTTAAAAAGAGTTTTTACTTTTTGCTTTACGTCATAGACGTTGGAATCCCAATATTATGCTTCCATCGTATGAAATACGACTTAAGGTTATTTTACTGCCTTCCCTAAAAAGCAGAAGAATGATGCTTAATGTCATGTTTCTGTATAAATTATTTCGTGGCGGGATTAATTTGGAATATCTCATCTCAGCTCTAAATTTTAACATCCCAAGGAGAGGAACTAGACATTTTCTGTTGTCAAGTTGAGTCAGTGCAATTCTAATTACGCTCTTCATTAACCTTTACAATGTATGTGCAGTGATTTCAATAATTACTTCAACATGATTAATTTTTCTGATTCGGTAGACATCTTAAAACGGAAAATTATATTATATTTAAATAATTAAATCAATTTAACTTCATCCTATTATACCTAACGCAGTTTTATAACAATGTAATATTGGTAATTGAGATTGTTCTGTTTCTCATTTTTGTTTCGATATTATGTTTTATAAAGTAAACACCATCAAATATGAATCGTTTTTAAAACTTGCTTTTTAATTATTCAATATTTTAATTTTAAATCGAATTGTGATTTACGTGATCACGTGGTTTCCTGATTTGAAATTAGACTGAACTCACACTATCACCTGGATTGGTGTGCCAGAGTATATCTCTTTTCCACACAAGTTTATGCCTACGTTGGCCCAAATGCATATCCAACTTATTAGGATTTTGATTTGGCGGATAAGAGATTTATTTCATTTCCACGTAGGTCCTTGGGTTGGACAATGGCCGCAAACTAGTTAAAATGAGTATAGGATTTTGGATTGTTTTTGAAATCAGGATTGTTTTTCGAGTACCTTAAATTGATAATCAGCATAATTTAATTCGATGTTGCTTATTTATATAGAATTAAATAAACTAAAATACGCGTTTGATATATATTAAATTTTTAAATTCCGCTGAAAAGTCAATAGGGGGTATGTTTAGTACGTAGATGCATTCTGTCTGTCCCGGTTGATCCGGACAGGATCTAGAAAGTAAATCGTGCATGCGTATAGGTCGGGCATACGTATCTTTGGAAGATTCATACCTCCGGGTGAATCCAAAAAAAAAAGTAATTAAAAACAACACTGATATCCCCCTTTTTTACACACACTGACCGCTGCTGTCAAAATCCACTGGCTCTTAAATTTCGTTGCCAGTAGCGATGAAAGTGGCGTCAAAGTGAATCCAGTGCGAGTGTATTTGTAAAATAGTATGAATGTGTGGTGCTCTGTTACATCACCACATAGAGTAAATCTCTACATTCTATTTTACCTTTTGTTACATTAATACTTACCTTTTCGTTACATTGATACTTACCTTCAGTTACATTAATACTTACCTCTCCTGAAGTTGATTTTTATCTTAATTTACATTTCACTTACCTTGATTTATCATTAATAACGTATTATATCATTTTAGCAATTATTGAAAATACTTACACTTGTCTATAAAACACTTGGTATAAAAAAAACATTTTGAATTGTATTCATTTATTATATTTTCATTTTCAGTTGTAAAATAATTTCAAATAAAACTGTTCTCGAAAGATATTTAAATGAAACATAAAAAATTGTTCATAAAAAAAAGTTACCAATTGTAAAAATGTATTAAAAGAAATAAGAATTAATAAAAAATATATAAACAACGTATAACCATTTTCTGGCACACCAAAAACTGGCGATCCTGCAACATCGGACCTAAAATATCTCCAACGACCCCAATTGCGACTAGCCTTTTCGACCTTGGTTTTTCGGCCCTCAACACGGTTTTACACGCATTACTCGCTGGAATTTGAAAGACCATCAGAATGAGAGCATAACGGAGATGCGGAAGCAATATTTTTATTAAAGGACAGCACTATCACCCGCAAGTGTACTTGTAGCTTTGCCGATACATAAGCTAAAGCATCCGTTTCCAACACCCATGGAAGAAAAACGTTATAACAACAACAACAAAAAGAGCAACAACAACAATAACAGCAGCTATAACAACAACAACAACAACGAAAAGAGCAACAACAAGAGCGTTTATAACAACAACAACAACAAAAAGAGCAACAACAACAATGAAAAGAGCAACAACAACAGCGTTTATAACAGCAACAACAACGTCGGCAGCAACAACAATTTTTTTACATGAAACTTTATATTTTGTAAAAAAGCTATCTATATTTATTTTTTTTGACATTTATAAAATTTTTTTCAGGTTGCGTATCATTTTAGATTACCACGAGGCACACAACGTAGCTTCTAAAACGGACTTGAGACGATAGGGTCGTAAGAAACCTATCGTCTCACTTTCGTAGGCACTACACTACATAGGTCACTACATTAGGGACATAGGTACACTAAAAAAAAAAGGGAAGAGTTAGGATTTTTAAGCTTAAAAAAATAGTAGAAGCAAATCTAGAGGGAAGAATGCTACGAACACCCCCACACACACCCCTTACTCCACATCCACCCCTTACTCCACACACCGGAGAGGGAGATAACACACCATTCATAGACTTTGAGACTAACCCTCTCACACCGCCAACACAAATACACACGGTTGCGGTAAAATTATCTATATTCTGGACGAGTTGCCCAGACGCTTGGTTCGCACATGCGGAAATACAATTCCAAGCGAAAGGAATCACAGTTGATAAGACTAAATACGAATACCTGGTAACCTCGTTACCACAAGAAGTCATAGTCACTGTGCTAGACTTTATCCAAAAACCGCCAACACAAAACACATACGAAGGGCTTAAAAAGACATTGCTCGATAGATTTTCACTGAGCGAAAACAAGCGATTTGATAAAATCCTTTCGGATTCTGAGATGGATGACCAAAGGCCATCTCAGTTCTATCGGTCACTTCTTCTACTAGCTGGATCAACAGTTAGTGGCGATTTAATTTACAAATTATGGTTACGCAAGTTGCAAAAAGTTTAAATATCGCCTTGACCGGGTCCGGACACAGAGAACTAGAGGTACTCTTAAAACTAGCAGATGATTTATGGGAAGTCATGACTGGTAGTGAAATTTCTACCATGTCTAAAAAGCCAGCTTCCGGCTCAGAAGAAGTAATGCCGATTACCCAACGTTTCGCGGAGACCACGTCCAAAATCTTAGAAAACTTTAATAAGTTGACACTGGAGGTACAAGAACTGAGAAGTGAACGTTCTCGATCACAAAGCTCAAACTTCCAAAGGTACTCCAGACGTCGTTCATCTAGAACAGAAGTGTCACAACAAAGACCGGCCAACTGGGTTTGTAGGTTCCACTACAAATTTGGCAGAGCGGCTAGACGATGCGAACAACCATGCGCGTATGTTCAAACGGCATCCACACCAAACCACAATACACCAAACACATTAAACTAAGAAACACCATCATTGCAATGGCTAATGATGGGAGTTCTATAACACTAACAGACCGTTTATTCATAATTGACAAGGACAATAACTTAAATTTCTTAATCGACAGTGGCGCTGAAGTTTCCGTATTGCCATTCTCCAAATTCAAAATTTATAAAAAATCTGATTTGACACTCCAAGCTGCTAATGGCACAGCAATATCGACTTACGGGAAAAAATTGTTAAACGTAAATTTAAAACTCAGACGAGAATTCCCTTTCACTTTCATATTAGCAGAATTACAAGACCTATCATTGGCGCAGACTTTCTTACCAAATATGGACTCCTAATAGATCTAAAACACAGAAAACTCATTGACCCCCTTACAAAATTATCCGTCAACGCAATTTCGAGATATTCCGAAACACAATTACCAAAACTATTTATACTCGACGATAAATACACACAGTTACTCAAACAATTCCCTTCACTTTTCACAGAACCCGATTACACTGCACCAATTAAACACAAAATAGTACACCACATAGTTACAGAAGGACAGTTACCATTCACACGACCACGACGTTTAGACCTATCAAAATTAAAAATCGCAAAACAAGACCGTCCGACTCGAAAACCTCTTCTCCACTACCCCTTGTAGCCAAACGCGAAGGAAATGACTGGAGACCATGTGGCGACTACAGACGACTTTTCCATCAACTTACACAACACAAACTTTTATTCAAAAATTGACCTGGTCAGAGCCTATCACCAGATACCGATGGCTCCTAGCGACATCCACAAAACAGCCATAACAACACTTTTCGGAATGTTCGAATTTCTCCGAATGCCTTTCGGCTTGAGAAATTCAGCACAGACATTCCAAAGATTTATACACGAAGTCTTACAGGGACTAGATTTCATTTTTGTTTATTTAGACGACATACTTATAGCTAGCTAGAAACACTTCACACAAGTTTTCCAAAGACTTTCAGAATACGGCTTAAACATTAAACCTAACAAATGCACTTTCGGAGCATCAGACATAAACTTCCTCAGTTATAAAATTTCTAAACAAGGTATCCGATCTTCAGAAGAACGTACACAGTGCATACGAGACTACCCACAACCCACCACAGTCAAACAAATGCAAAAATTCATAGGCATGACAAATTACTACCACCGTTGTATCCCAAAACTCGCACACATGCTAGGCCCAATTTATGACATGGCCACCGTAGCATCAAAAACAAACAGTTACACTGAACAGAGAACACACTACAGGCATTTACAAAAATCAAAGATAGTTTTGCAAAGGAAACACTACTCAATCACATCAGTAGTAATGCAAAATTATCGATTGCCGTAGACGCATCAAACACAGCCATTGGTGGCGTTTTACAACAACAGAATAACGGTACACTAGAACCATTAGCCTTTTTCTCAAAAAAGTTATCAAAGTCAGAAACGAAGTACAGTACATTCGACAGAGAATTACTAGCCATATACTTAAACATCAAACACTTTAGACACTACCTAGAAGGAAACAATTTTACGGTATACACAGATCACAAACCACTGATTAACGCTATGCATTCACAAACAGAACGCAGTCCCAGACAAACAAGACACTTAGAATACATTGTACAATTCACACATGACATTAAACACATTAAAGGTTCAGAAAACACTGTAGCAGATGCACTTTCACGAGCTGAAATAGAAGCTTTTGCCTGCACAGACATCAAACTGAGAACACTACATAAAGAACAGAACACAGACACAGAATTGCAAGATATAGTAAATAGCCACAGATACAAGCTCGAACAGATACTCGTACCGGTACTCAACATTAAAATTTGGTGCGAACAGAAAAATTCTTTAACACAACCTTACATACCACAGACTTTACGAAAACAAGTATTCGAACAACTACACAACATAGCACATCCTGGTACACGAGCTTCACGGCGACTACTTACACAAAGATATTTCTGGCCGAATATGAATACACACGTTAACAAATGGGCACAAGAATGCGTTAGATGTCAACGCTCAAAAATACACAAACACACGTAGACAACACCACACAAAATCAGCATACCACACGGCCGTTTCGAACATATCCACGTTGATATAGTCGGTCCTTTGCCAATTTCAAAAGGGTATAGATACCTACTTACCGTAGTCGACAGGAACACTCGTTGGCCAGAAGCATATCCGCTGAAAGACACAAACACCGACACGATAGTCGACACTCTTCAAAGAGAGTTTATTTCACGTTTTGGAGTTCCATTGAAGGTTACCTCTGATCGAGGAGCACAATTCACTTCCGCGACCTTTAACACATTTCTCAAAAATCTCGGTTGCCAACATATAACTACTTCGGCTTACCACCCACAAGCCAACGGCATGGTAGAGCGTTTTCACCACCAGTTAAAGGTTTCCCTTATCGCGACAAACAACCAGACAAATTGGTTCACAGAGTTGCCACTAGTTCTTCT
The DNA here is from genome assembly GCA_963920525.1 of Dichetophora obliterata. Lineage (NCBI taxonomy): Eukaryota > Metazoa > Arthropoda > Insecta > Diptera > Sciomyzidae > Dichetophora > Dichetophora obliterata. Next base: position 85,901,903 of record OY986438.1, on the reverse strand, counting down.
GGGCCTTAGATCCTCAGTCAAAGAAGACATCAAAGCGTCGCCAGCTGAGATGGTCTTTGGCCAGCCGCTCAGATTACCGAAACAAATAGTAATTCGCAACAATGAAACTTTAAACCCTTCAGAGATGCTTCCAAAAATCAAAAAGTAGTCGAAAACAAACAATCACACATTTCACACCATAACACAAAATTCCAACAACACGTTCCTAAGGAACTCAACACTTGTAAATTTGTCTTCGTTAGAAACGACACCATACACAGCAAGCTCAAGGAACCCTATGATGGACCTTTCGAAGTAATGAACCGAAACCCAAAATACTTCACAATACTCAAAAATAACACACATACTACAGTTAGTTTAGACCGTTTAAAACCAGCATCAATTAATACAGACACAACAACTACTACACAATCTAAAAGAAAGGTAAATTTTAACTTACTCAGAAATACAACAAGATTCATTTGAGGAGGGGGAATAATGTGGTGCTTTGTTATATCACCACATAGAGTAAATCTCTACATTCTATTTTACCTTTTGTTACATTAATACTTACCTTTTCGTTACATTGATACTTACCTTTAGTTACATTAATATTTACCTCTCCTGTAGTTGATTTTTATCTTAACTTACATTTCACTTACCTTGATTTATCATTAATAACGTATTATATCATTTTAGCAATTATTGAAAATACTTACACTTGTCTATAAAACACTTGTTATAAAAAAACATTTTGAATTGTATTCATTTATTATATTTTCAGAAATTTTCATTTTGAAAATTTCAGTTGTAAAATAATTTCAAATAAAACAGTTCTCAAAAGATATTCAAATAAAACATAAAAAATTGTTCATAAAAAAAAAGTTACCAATTGTAAAAATGTATTAAAAGAAATAAGAATTAATAAAAAATATATAAACAACGTATAACCATTTTCTGGGGCACCAAAAATGTATTGAGTTTTTCGAACTACAGAGCCAGTATACTGGCCTGTGTAGCATGCCTGTAACCGGCCTGTACACAGGCCAGTATACTGGCTCTGTATTTCGAAAAACTCAATACATTCATACTATTTTACAAATACACTCACACTAGATTCACTTTCACGCCACTTTCATGGCTACTGGCAACGAAATTTCAGAGCCAGTGGATTTTGACAGTAGCGGCCAGTGTATGTCAAAAAGGGAGATATCAGTGTCGTTTTTAATTACTTTTGGTGGGTTTATTTCGGGTTTTCGTCAATTTTGTACAGGAAGCAACACTGATAGCTTGTTTACAATTAAAAGCAAACAAAACAACAAGTAAAGCACACGCAAACTGAAATAGCAGCGAGAACCTTCGCATTCGATGGAATTTTTTTAATGAACTTTCATGTGCATGTGTAGCACCTCATGCTACTAGCATGAAAGTTCGAAATTTTTCGAATCATTCGAACAGTACACGTATTCTTTCGCACTTTCACTGTCACAGGCCTGTGTAACCGGCTTGTAAGTGAGCCATTAGTGGAGAAAATGCATTCAGCACAAGGTGATGATCCAGAAATTGAATTTTCCGATGTTCCACCTAATACTGATAGTACAGCAGCCAATGACGGTCACTTTGGAGTTTCTTTTTATGATCTTACTGCAAGTGCTTTGATGCCTGCTAATACTATGGGTATTTTTGCTGTCTCTGGTGCAAACGCTTCTACCTCTGCTGCCATTGTTGCGATCACTTCTGCCCCTGCTGTCCCTGCTGCAATTATTTCTGCCTCTGCTGCCACTGCTGCAATCATTTTTGCCTCTGCTGTCACTGCTGCGATCACTTCTGCCTCTGCTGCTACTGCTACAATCACTTCTGCCTCTGCGGGCACTTCTGTCGTTGTTGTTGTTGTTGTTGTAGCCGCTGCAGAAGAAAAATATATACGTTGTAGTGTGAAAAGGAATGGACAAACATAATAGGGGAATAAATAGATGGGTATTGAATCACAACCCTACGGCCAAATCAAGGAAGCGGGTGACCTTGACCGTTTCGGTCCAGAGGGACAGTGGCGTAAGGTCCGTCGGCCGGGACGGGCAGTCGAAAAGATGATGCATCGTTTGCTGCGTGGCGCCGCAGTGGGGAGAAACGCTCGCGATGCCAGGATTTATTTGTGCCAGCTGTTTAGCACCCTTGATAGTCCAGATTGGAGTTGGGACAGTATGGATCTGGTTTCTCTTGAGAGCGATCTCTCCTCCTATTTAATCGGGGCAGGTCTCCCACAAAGGACCAGACTGCCCACAAATGTGCTCAAAGCTTCTGACACCGCGTCCGTGTGAATTGAGACCACTGTGTTGGTGATGGTTTCATTATTTAGTCCGTTGGTATAGACTGCGATAGCCGCTTGCTCTTTTCTCAGATCGTGCCTGGAGGGTGCACGTCTCTGTGTCTGAGGGACTCTCCTGATAGTGGGGTTGTTTGGGTGGTCTGGCACATTGCACTTAAGCAGGAATAGACGGGTGAGGAGAGCACAGTGGTGACGAGCGGGCAGCATATTCGCTCCTGGTGTAGGTGTTCAAAGGGAGTTACAGAATGGCTGCCAGTTGCCACTCTTAATGCTGTGTTTTGGGCAGTTTGGACATTTTTCCACTGCGTTTCACAGAAAGCTGGGATCAAAGGGCGACCGATTGCTTTGTATGTCGCCACCATCGTTTCTTTGTCCTTGCCCCAGGTGCTGCCCCACCACTTAACCACTTAAGAATACCATTTCTAGTTTTCACCCGTTTGACCACACCCTCCGCGTGTTTAGCAAACAGACTGTCAAATGTAACTCCGAGGATTTTTGACGTCTTCTCGGTCGGTACACTCTGGCCATTTATGTGGATATCAAGTGTTCTATTTACCCCCTAGGTCCAAGACGTGAAGAGTGTGGTCGTCGATTTTGGAGCTGACATTTTCAGGTTTCGGCCATAAAAGAATTCATTTATCCTTGGTCGGTATCCATTCACCTTGTCCTCCATACATTCTATGCTTCTTCCAGTCGCGAGAATGGTGCAATCGTCAGCATAGGAAGTGAGTTTTATGTCGGGGGGAGGATCAGGGATCTTGGAAACATAGAGATTGAAGAGAAGCAGGGATAGCACTCCTCCCTGGGGAACACCTTGTTGGAATCTCCTTGACTTGGATTTCGCTCCCCTAAACTCCACAAAGGATTGCCTGCCTGTCATATAGCTGGAAATCCATAGTTTGAGTTTGTTGGGGAGAGAGGTGTAAAGCACATCTTGGAGCAGTGTCGTATGAGACACTGTGTCGAAGGCTTTCGATAAGTCTAACGCCACCAAGACGGTACTCTCATGGGGGAGGGCTCTGTTTAATCCATTTGCGATATCTGTGTATATTTCACATAGCGCCGTTGTTGTGCTGCGCCCCGAGCGAAAGCCATGCTGATGTTCTGCCAATGGAATGTGTTCCTTTAGGTGGGGTAGGATGACGGCCTATATGAACTGCCGTAATTCAGAGGCTTCCCTGGCTTGGGAATTGGGATAATTCTATCAAGCTTCCATATATCCAAAATTTCTAACCTGCTCACGCTTAAGGTAAAGACCCTGGCTATGTACTCAGCTCCTGTCCTGCCCATATGCTTCAGCTCAACGGTAGCAAGTCCATCCGGACCTACTGCCGTCGTGCTTTTGGAATTTCTGATTGCATTACGGACATCATCGGCACTGAAACTGAGTACCTCATCTCCTGCTTTCAATGCTGTAAATTTTCGCTGCAGACTGCGTTTATTTTTGTCTGGCCTGGGAAGACGATCAACAAACTGTCTTTTGAGGGCTGCGGTACACTTTTTAGAGTCAAGCGGCGTATTACATTCGAAGGAGATAGTTGTGAGCACGCTTCTACGGGGATCCGACAGGCTCTTGATGGTATTCCACAAAGACTTAAAGCCTATCTCCGACTCCTCCAGGTGCTGTCGCCACAGGCCTCTACGGTGTTCATTAACGAGTTCGTTAATCTCCAGACCCAATTCAGGCAATCTGGGATCTGCCGGGTTTTCGGCCCTGAAGGCATCGCGTTCGTCGGCATGGCGAGCAGCCTCCGCTGGGAAGTGGTAATAGGGATGTGATCGGAGTTCAGTACCAAGTTCGTGCGCCAAGTGACATAAGGGGCAAGGTCAGGGCTTATAATGGACAGATCAACCTAGGACAATACGGTTATTGCCTTCAAGAAGGGACTCTATATCGGCTTTAAAACCGGATCTGCACACTGACACGGGGGAAAGTAAACGTTGAGGAGCTCAATCTCGGTTTTTCCAGACCTGTCCTTGAACTTCAAGGTGGTCGTCGTTGAAGGTTAAGTCAAGAGTTGTAAAGGTGACTGAGTCATGTATCAGGAAGGCAAATCCTCCCCTGCTCCCATACCACGATCACGACGAATGATTTTAAAGCATAACGAGTGGGTCAACGTGTTTCCTATCGTCATCTTTGTCTCCTGGAGAGCAACAATGAGGATCCCCCTCATAACCATAAAGTCAGTAACTTCAGTGATCTTTCTTATGAGACCATTAAAATTCCATTGCAGGATTTTGAAATCTCCTTGCTGTGTTGTTGAAGGTTGCTGGGTGGTAGTAGCGTGAGCTGTGGTGGGGACTGTCAGATCTGGGTTAGCGTCAGTGTTGGTTGAGTCAAGGTCTTGATTTGAGGTGTTTGGTGTTGAACCTGTTGGTGACCAGTGTCGCCCCCTGCCTTCTTCAACAGCACAGACCCAGGAAATCTTGCGTGTATGCTCTAGAGTTTCTCAGCCCTGAGCATCGCAGATGACTACTTTGACCACACGAAGAGCAGCGCAAGAGCAGCGATACGGTTTTTGTCATTGGCTTGAGACATATGCAACATTTTGGGGTAGTCCCGCGGGGTGAGGCTCTGGGCCGGTTGGGTATGATGACGGCAGACGCTGGCAGTGAAGGCAAAGGGACACAGCTCGGGCATCTGAAGACTGGACTGTAATCTCTATAAGACACAAGTCCCGAGCATCGGATGTGTATCCAAAGGATGCACGCACGGCATAGAACCGAGCAGTCTCTTCGAGTAAGCACAATTTAACAGATCAGACATATGTACGCCGCTGTTCCAGGACCGGGGCTAGATTCAATGTCACCGATAGGAAAAGTAATCTGAGTAGGCATGCCGATTTTGCCGACTCAGTTAAGGTAAAAAACATATAAGGAGGTAGAAAAGATTTAGAAAAAAATGTGATACGTACGATTTGATCTCGTCTTTTGGAGGGGTGGCAATACTTGGGCGAGAAGCTCGCGTCAATCCCGGGGCGTAGACCGGACTGCTGTGAGGATTGCACTGCTGTCGTTGATGCTCCTGCTGTCACTGACGCCTCTGCTGCCATTGCCGCAACCTTATCTTCTGCAGAATCCTCTTCCTCGTCCACCAGTTGTTATGAACTTGATGAAGAGCTAGCTTGCCTTCGCAAACAAAAAGAGTTATTCTTATTAACCCTTTCAGACCGTGATGCATCAATTTTGTGGGTAACTTTTAGTCTAAATATCTTTACTGCTATTTCACGAATATTTATCAATTTTACATGTATCGATTGTGCAGGCTATTGCTTATGTTTGTATTTCATATTGTTTAGCTGTTAATTTTGTCGTTTCTTAAATTTTCACGAAACTCTTGCGTCACATTTATTTTTTTTTTTAAATGAGTCGTAGAAGTTAGTTGTTTGTTTCATATACTAAAAATACTAATAGCGCAATTTTAGTGAAGTTGACACATTTTAACTAAAAATAATATATATTAAAATCTCAAATGATTTGACAACATTTGATGCAACATAAAATATTTTCAGTACAAACTGTCGTTTCTTAAAAATCCTTGAATGATATGAAAATATCAAAATTTAGGCATTGAATACGTTTTTATATCATATTAAGACCATTTACTCCAAAAAAATCATAAAACCATTCTAATTAGCTTAGCGTCAGGTCTGAAAGGGTTAAGACAAGAACTAGAGCTACTGCAGAACCAAATGCCACAAACGCAAGCTGTAGATGCGATGGCAATTGACTCAATGGTCAATAAATTTAATGGAGATGTCACCAACGAGTTAAAAAGTGGATCCTTGACCTTGAGGATGCATTTGATTTGTTGGATTATAAGGACAGAACAAAACTAATATGTGCACGCCGCGGCGCGACGGCTCCTTGGTGGAACTGGTCGACTCTTTGCTCGAACAACAGCGTCAGGAGCTTACGAAGAATTGAAGCAATTTTTGCTGGAAGAATTCGGTCACTCACAAATTTTGTTCGAGGTATATTAGCAGCTCAAAAATAGAAAGCTGAAACAGTATGAGAGCATTCAGCGATACGTTTTGGAGATGAAAATGATAGCAGGGAAAGCAAATTTTTCGGAACAAGATTTAGTTGAAGCCATATGTATATTCATGAATATACATAACCTTTTTTAAATTTGCAAATATATGCAACTTAAAATTATAATTAATTTTATTGTTTCGGTTACAGTTGCACAAATATCATATTGCAAACGTTAACAAAAATATTGATTTTAGTTTCACACGTAATTTTGATTGATAACTTTTTTAATAAATAAAAAAGTTGACAACGATTGAGTAGTCAGTTGTTGTCAGTATTTCAAAACATTTTAATCACCTCAATTTAACATGTTTTTATTTTTAATACAATCTAGGTTCAACTGCCTGTGTTTGTTTTTAAGCTACGAAGTCTTGAGCAATCCAAGTTCAAGTACTTGTGTTTGCGCCACTAGACGTAATATTTTGGTGACCCCAAGTTCTGAGAAAGCAACCAGGACATCAAGTTAGCAATAGCACATCTGTGGGAGCCAGCAAAAATAATCCACATTGCACATTGTCATCTTCAAAACTTGGTGATCTTCTACAAGTAGCACACAACTACGCACGGAAGAATCATCTATTAGTAGCACAGCAGCTATACAACATTCGGAGGACTTTAGTGTGCTAAAAAATTATCATCAACAATCTAAACACTAGCATCAAGCTGAACATCTGACAGACACTATCACCACCACTATCATGACCACGTTTAAGGATTTATTGGAAATTCAAAACAAAACTGCAAAATAAATACAGCGGATCATCACAAATATCAAAAAGGATACAGTCGAACGCGGCATACTACATAGAGCGATTACGACGGCTCAACGTGACCTAGTAAGAGTATGAAGATCGAGACAGCAAGCTGAGGAGCCAGATCGACCAGCCAATGGGCCACGAGTACTTCATAGAGCAGTACGATAAAATGCATATATTAGTTGAATCACACATTGAGTTATTCAAAACTCAAATCATAAAATTGAATGCTCAAGCCACATCAGAACTCAATGCTGGTGGAACAAAACTGGGCTCAATCATGAGGCTATTACAACACCAGATCTTCAACTTGAAACAATCAAAGCCTTGCCAACGGCAGCTCTCACTAATCATTATCAAGGCTTGATTCGAAAAATTGCAGCACGCTTGACAGCTTTACGGCGCTTGCTAAATGCACTATCAGCCACTTAAGAAGAGGAGACAACTCAATTATTCAAAATAAATATCAGCACCATAAAATAATTATGGAATCAGCTTGAAAGCCTTCAGGATGTAGTATTTTAAAAGTGGAGGATCCAGCGTCATCAGGTTTTGACCAAACCAAATTCGATGAATTAGGAGATATGGCCAGACAACAGCAGGTAAAGTGTCCATTAAGATAGATCAGCTTCAAGCTGGTAGCACATCAGTACCAACTGATAGACAAGCAGGAGGTCCAGGTGTTCAAACAGCACTACCCCTGCCAAAGGTAACAATTCCGAATTTCAACGGTGACTGTCTGAAATGGCAGGAATTTTATATTCTATTTCACCAAATGATAGACAAGAAGCCATTGCCATTGGTCCAAAAAATGTGGTATCTAGAATCAAGTCAGGAGGAGTTGCAAGGCTAATCAGCCACTTGTCATTGACTGAAGAAAATTACAGTACAGCTTGGACTCTGTTGCAGGATCGGTACAACAACAAGCGAGTCCAAGTAAGAGCTTTGATTCGAAAATTTCTAGAGCAACCTACTGGTACATCAACAGCTGTTTTGGTAAAAAATTTACACGAAACAACGAATGTTTGTTGGAATTGAACAATCTAGGAGAGGAAACAGCTTCCTCGTTTTGTACATATTGATAAAAAAATGTGACAGACCGATGCACATTAGGTTTGAGCAGTGATCTACTGAAAATTTTAGAATTTTTGTCTTTTTTGGAACTACAATTTCAATCAATGGAGTCAATAGGTTCAAAAGAAAAACCTTCATCTCACAGGGTACAACTTAAACATTCACTACAGTTGCAACCACATAGAAGAATAACAAGTCATGCAGATTATGCAACATCGGCTCTCATCCGTTGTACTTCTGCGAAAAATTTCTTCAACTATCCACACCAGAAAGGCTGAATTGGGTGCAGAAAATTAAAGTTAGTGTCAATTTCTTCTAGCATAACCATTCAGCAAAAAACTGTTCACAATTCACAAAACAATTCACTGGTACACCTGGAAAGCAGAGGTGACGCTCCAAATCCAAACCAACCAACAATCAACAATTCAGCAACGTCAAGGTTGTGTTGTATCCCACAACATTACTCAGTGCATTTTTTACGCCCAGACCTCACACAAACTCCTAAGAACCATTTAAAAAACAACTTAAAAAATTCAAACCAATAAACAACATCAAATATTGTTTACAGATGTCAATACAAATGCAGCGATTTGCATTTTGCCATAAACAGTTCTTAATTTCATAAACGACCGAGACCCAACTTGAGTGCGGTAACTCAAATTTACGGCTTTCATGAAAAGAAGATAGAAAACAAAGACTGACCTAATTTAAGCTCACACGCTTAAATTACAAAACAAACGAAACCAATTCTTTGTTTTTAGTTGCCAAGTGTTTCTGACTAAAACGTTCAATTCCGTTCATTTACCTACCCTGCGTAAAGCCGTTCATTTATCTACCCTAGCATGCAAAGTGTGCGTGATCGCGTACCGCTAAGGGGAAAGTAAAATGACAAATTTACTTAAATTTAAACTTACATATAGATAATGCATATTTTGAATTATGTATTGGCAATAATTTTCACTTATTGGAAATTATTGGAAATCTTTGGGAATCAAGAACGTCATTGGAAAGTGAGGACTTTTTTTTATAAACCTCGCGGTCGACCAGAAACAGACAGAGCTATACTAGAGTCAACTTACTAAGGTCGCAGCCTCGCCTAGACAGCGGGCCTTACTAAGAATTTAAAAACATTTAAATAAAAGTCTCTAGCAGTAAAACGCTAGCTTTAAAAACGCCCTGTCTTTGGTTTCTCTTTTTCTTGCGGAAAGCACGGAGACACCGGACATTAAATACAACATTGGTGGCAGCGGTGGGATCGCTCCATCCCATAAAAAACAAAATCCAAAGTTAAGATTTGGTAAAAATAAAAATTTTTAAGCGTGGCGAGGCTAAACAGCGGCAAGTGAAAAATAATAGAGTTTTTAAAGCGTGCCGAGGCTAAAACAACGGTAAGCGAAAAATTTTTGATATTAAAATAAAAGTGAAAAAATACCAAGTTAACCAGCAAAGACGTGAAGTCCCCTGGCCCATCTCTAAACGAAGACTAGGTTAACCAGCTACAGGGTTTAAGGACTCCTGGCAACATCAACAACAACATAAGCAGCTAATCAACTTTGGAACGACACAAAACATCAACATCAAAAATATCTAGCGGACTTCAACTACAAAAATACCTTTAAAATCAACTTTAAAACAACAGAAAACATCAACATCAAAAATATCTAGCAGACTTCAACTAGAAGACCACATCAACATATATAAGACAACTATTCAATAAAAGGAAAAATTTGCAAGCTAAGGAATTATACATATGGGGCATTCCATACAAAATTTGCCACCAACATTTATTTTTCAATAAAAGTTAGTTTTTATGGTTCATTATTCAAAAATATTTGATACGTATTTTTTTATTAAAAAAAAGGTACTTCAAAGGTAAAGTTTAATTCCTTTCCGTATTATTAAGAGCCCACTCCTTGTAGTTAAATTGTTCAATTTAATTTTTCATAGAAAATTTCATTTCTAAAAGTTGATTGAATCGACTTATTATTAAGTGGTCATGATCTTGCAATAAAACCTTCAATTGTAACATAAGTATTTTGTGAGTATACGATAGTGAAGAACTCTTAAGTCAAGCAAGTCGCACTGAGGTTCACTTCGCACGTGTAAATTGCGATTGAAAAAAATCATTGCTCCGTAAGTATTTAAGTGCCCACTATGAAATTATACCAGTATTAAGAAAAAGGTTTTGGCTTTTTTCTAACAAAAAAAATGAAGGCCCAAATTAAAAAAAATTCAATTTGGAAATCTCTATTTTTCGCAATCAAAAAGTAATGTGATTAAGTTTTAGTGAAAATTAATCGAAAGCTAAAAAAAGGTGCACATTTCTTCTTTGTAACAAATTTTTCTATCTTCTTCAGTTATTGCAGTATAAACGATTGAAAAAGGTCCTTTCTAAAAAACGTAATATAAAAAAATTATTTTCTAGTGAAGTCCTTTTTATAAATAAAAAAATACGTATCAAATATTTTTGAATTATGAACCATAACAAATAACTTTTACTGAAAAAAAATATTGGTGGCATATTTGGATGGAATGCCTCATATACATGAATGTATAAATTTCAATTAATATTTGTAAAAAAACATATATAGATATGTAAATATACACAAAAAACAGGATAGTGCAAAAGCTTTTTTTTAATCAATCAAATGTTTCAAAATATATATACATACATAAAACTAAGCCATATTCTTATATCTGAAAGTTTTTGTGAAACAAAAGAAAATGTATTTTTAACCAATTAAAAGCAATTTCAAAATTCGTACTCGTCAACGCGTGGCTAAGGTAGTTCAGCTCTTTATTTATCTACCGTTTTTCGACAACTCCTTTTTTACCGAAAATATTGAAGAAGCAGATCAAGAGATGGATCTGAAATTAACTCTCAACGATATCTACAATATCGGACCGGTATTTAGCGGCAATCCGGCCGCTAAAACAGATGCAGAGCACAGTTTCATTTTAGAAGTTGTGAAAACTCGATTGGAGGGTTCAGCCTTTGAACTTATACAATTCAAATCTTTTACCAAATGGAATGATTTGGTACGAGATTTGGAAAAGGAGTTCAAAGAGGAAAAATCAAGAACCTCTGCCCAAAATGAGTTGCTAACAGCCAAGCAACGATCACAAGAAAACATTAAAGAATTCGGTGAGCGAATAGAAAAATTGTTACATTCTCTAAATTTTGCCACATTCGCTAGTACCATGAAGAGTCAGTTAGGGCTTACTTAATGTCTGAAAACGACCGATTAGCTATACAGGTATTTGAGGATGGTTTGCGGATGGCTTGTAGAACCAGAGCTTACGGCTGATTTTAAAAGCTCACAACGAGTGTGATTTCAAAAGAGCAATAGCTTATGCTGAAGAGCAATCAGTGCAGCTCGCAAAATCACCACAATTTTCACATGCTTAAAGTAAACCTACCTGCAGTTGTTGTAAAAGACTAGGGCACACACAGGAAACATGTTAAAAAAAAAACCTTTAATTCAAATTTTACTCCGCATAATAGGCAAAACCTTGCAAATATTAAAAAATAAGTGCAATATGTTACATGCACATATTGTAAAAAGCCCTACCATACACATAAAGAGTGTAGGTTGCGGCCACTAGAACAAGCATTGTATCAGAACCGCAGAATTTTGGAAAGCAATAATTTTGGACAACATAGAAACCGTTTTAGACAAAACCCTCCCATACAAACAAAATACACAGGGGGAGAAACGGGAAAAGACCATGCACGGGAGGAAACCATCGGCAGTTCTTCCCAAATGCAGATAACAGTCGACGTGCACCAAGCATGGCACTAACCCAAAAACTTTTAATTAGTTTTATTACAGAATATAAGGATCCGGTGATCCGTATAAAACTAGGATCACTAAATGAAAACTGAACATCCTTACTAATAGACACCGGTGCAGAAATTAGTCTACTCAAATACTCACAGAACAATTTTAATTTAAATAAAAAATTCAAATACACTGTCTCGACAATATCAGGAAATAAAATGCAAACGTTAGGGGAACAAACAAAAACAATTAATGTTCCATATGATAGCCAAATTTTAGTTCTGAGTCATGAATTTCAAATTCTCCCTAAAAATATTTATTTGTCATACGATGGTATAATCGGCAACGACTTCCTATCTAAATTGAATTTTAAGATAGATTACTTAAATAAATAATTAGAAATACCGTTAGACTGCTCGAATGCAGCAGTAAGTATTCATAATGATAAAAATACATTTATTGAAGATGAAAACTTTTCAAAGAAGTGCAACAAGGCATTACCTACGGGTAAAGAAGGGATCCGTGAAAATAGGAAAGAGGGACAGGAGTACGCGCCGAATGGTATAAGACATACTGAGAGTCCTCAACAACCTAGTGTCTACGGGCCACAATCCATTACCTTGCCACCTCGAATCAAAAATTCATCAAAAATAAACAAAATTAAATAAAGCAGGAAACCAAGGCATTACCTATGGGTAATAAAAAGAATCGTACAAAATGGGAAGAGGAATAAAAAGATGCAGCACAAAGCATAAGCCATCACAAGAGTCCTCAACATCCCAATTTCTACGCGCTGCGATCCATATCCTTGCAACCTCGCTGCAAACAACTTGTAGAGATCCCTTTTAGGTATAAAAAAGATGCAGTGGTCCACAAGAATGGAATAAAACCAGGAGTATATTTAGCAGAAACCCTGGTACGACCAAAGAATAATAAGGTCAAAGTTATCCTCATGAATACAACAGAGGAAATTAAAACAATAAATTTAAACACAATTCAATATAAAAACTAAATTGAGCGTATTAACTTTTATGAACTTATCTTTTAGGAGTGAGAATAAGTTTTTAGCGTTTATCTACCACGACCTAAAATTTTGTTGCTTGTCTTTTCGTATCCCTCACTGACTTATGTATGGCGAAAGAGATAGGCACTCAGCGACAGGCTAGAAATATTAACTTGTACTAGGCTCAGTGTATACTTTCCTGTCGTTGCTCTATTTTACTCGTAAGTTTGTGTTTTTGTATATTTTGAGATGTTTATGAAACCATTTAAAAATATGAAAACGATTGTATTTTACTTTTTTATAAAAAAATCATTCCGAAACAAACCTTGAAAATTAGAGCAGAGTACTGGACTACATCCTTAATTCAACACGATTATTCGAAGATTTTAAATTAAGTTTGTATAAGATAAATGTGCAGCTTTTGAAAATAACAATCTGCTTAAAAATAGAAATCTAAATATAGTTTCAATAATACAAGTATTAGGCCAGTTTACGTAGTACTAGCATACAACTGGTTTCAAAAAGACTAGAACAAAAAAAAAAAATACTAGCATAAAACTAGTATGAAAACTACTAAAATTTAACTGACTAAAATAATACTAATATGAAACTGGTCAATATTAAACTAGTATTTAAAAATATACTAGCTTAAAGGTAGCTCAAATCATACCAGTAAAAAGCCTAGTTTTGATTTCACTGGTTTAAAAGTTACTACTATCACAACAAGTTCAAATTATGCCAATAAAAATACTACCACAATTCATATCGAGAATTGTCTTTTCCTATGACATCAACACAGGAAAATAGCCAGTTTGCGCAATGTAAAAAGCATTTGAGCTAAACTAGTACTGGTATTTTTTGTCCTAGTACATTTACTTGTATTTTAACTAGTTGGCTACACTGCAGGGTAGTGTTTGTAAGATTTTGTTATTGTTATTTGTTCGTAGAAGTGTATTGTTATTTGTAGAAGCTCGCAAGAAAAATGACTTCGATTGAAAAATGTATAAATATTATAGAATTATTAATTAATATTTATCAATAAATATTTATATAGAATTATCTGAAACCCGGCGCGTTGCTGCCACGCCCCCGTTTCCAAACACCCATCAAATGTTATCAGTGAAACGGCATGTTTAAATTGTGGTCGAATACTGAATTCCGAAGCTATGCGACCTATAACTACAAAGTTATTCTATAAATCATAAAGTAACTTAATCATAAAACCCATAACTATTGATTGGAAAGAGATATTCGAGTATTTTTTTTCAAATAAATTATTTTATAGACTTGACTTGTTTGTAAAAAATATAACAACATTTTGGAAAAATAAATTTTACCGAAAAAATCAAAGGGGTACCTTGTTGTTTTAATGACGAAGGCAGTCATCATGCGCTTAGCTGAAATAATTTTTGCAAATAAATAGTCAGTTTTGCAATTTGTACTTGATTTTATTTTTACAACAAATAATTTTTTGAGTCACTTTTTGAGTAAAAAGTAAATATTTTGGACCTTTTTTGAAAAAATACAAAAAATATATCCACGGACCTAACGGTACCAAAATAATTTTTTGAAGAGTTTTTTTTGAACTTTTGAACAAAAGAATATGAACGAAATATATTTAGTAGTAGCGGAAATATTTGCATCGAAAGTCAAAACTTTATTAAAAGCTTTCTTATAAAAAATTCATTGTACTAAAAATTGTTGTCAATTTTGAAGATATGTGAATGTTGTTGATATAAAAATTACAGAAATTTGTTAAAATTAAACTGGCCAGAATTTAAAACGTATTTTAATAAAAATGGCCAGAAAAACGTATTTAAATAAAAAATTTACGTTAGTTGAAAAAGGGAGAAGGGGTAAAACAATTTTTGAGCAAAACTTTTTTTTTGCAAATGAATAATATACTATATGAAAGGTAGTCAAAAATGCACTTTTAACCTGGTTTTATTTTTGCAACAAAAACAATTTTTGAATCAGTTTTTTACTAAAAAGTCAATATTTTGGACTTTTCTGAAACAAAATAGCAAGTAGTATTTTCCAGTAGACGTTGTCTTGCCACAGACCGCCTTACTGCCATAAACGAATTTTCATGCTAATCGAAAGAAAAATTGTAATATACTCAACTCTTAGTGTAGTTTTCGAAAGTAACCATATGAACTAAATTACCAAATTTTAGTATACTACGACCAAAAACGTCCAAAATATAGTATTTTTGTTTATTTGTGGGCGGTAAAAGAAGTGTGGCAACGTTTTTTCCCTAAACCATCTCCTACTTAAAAGAAATTAACTGCCAAAATTTCATATTAATTTAGTTTATACCTGGCTCACTTTGATTCCCTCCACGCTTATCTCCTGAAAAAGCGTAAACAAAGTGAAAGTAGCCATATAAACTATATTACCAAATTTTAGTCTTATACGACTCAAATCGTCTGAAATAAAGCATTTTTATTGGATTGTGGGCGATAATAGAGGGCGTGGAAACCAATTTTCGGTACAGTTTCTGACAGTAACGATACAAACTAAGCCAAAATTTTAGCCCAGTAGTTAATTTATTTATGATTTCTGAAAAACTTGAGAGTAGCAAAAGTGCGACCATTCCCATTTTTACTAAAAAATGCCGAAAGTAACCATACAAACTAAATTTCCAAAATTTTGGTCTTACACGACCAAAACCATCTTAGGTAAAGAATTTTCATTTGTTTTTAGCAGTAAAAAGGAGCGTGGACGCCCATTTTTAGTACAGTTGCCGACAGTTACCATATAAACTTAATTTCCAAATTTTAATCTAATACGATTTAAACCGTCCGAAATATTGCATTTTTATTGATTTGTGGGCTGAAAAAGGGGCGTGGAAACTAATTTTTACTACAGTTTCTGACAGTAACCATATAAACTAAATTACTTAATTAAAGTCTTATACGACCCAAACCGTCTGGAATATAGCATTTTTATTGGTTTAGGGGCGGCAAAAGAAGGTGTGGAAAATTTTTTCCTTAACAGATAGAATATTTGTATGGGAGTATACGGGAAAATCTTAAAAATGCTATATCTTTAAAATGCCGGAACCACTGGGTCGATTTCGTCCAGTTCAAACCATCTACAGACCATACCCAACGTACCCTGAAATTTTAGTTTATATCGGTCGACCCATTTTTTCATTTAGTGGCTACATCAAAATGTACACTTCTTTTTATATATAAGATTTTTATATATTAATACATTTCTTTCTCAACCCACATTATTGTGCGTCTTCTTTTCCTAATTACCTAGATGGGTAAGGCCGGCCCTGCCCCTAATGAAACGAGTGGATTTGGTCTGAGCTGCTGTGCTCAGAAAGAAAAAGTTAGGTAAGGTTCGGTTAAGGTGGCGGACGGTCAAAGACCGGCCCACATAGACCAGATAATTGGTCCGTTTGATCTATTCCTCCCCTTCTAAGCGATGTCGTGAAACCACCCTGAACTAATAATAAAAAAGAGTATACGCTTAACGTCTACCTCCTCAAGATCCCTGAGATCATTAAAAAAGAGGCCACCTAGATGCTTATGTCTTCTGCGGGCTAAAGCGGGGCATGAACAGAGGAGATGCGATACCGACTCCTCCTCTTCCTCATCCTCCTCATTTTCCACTCCTGCAGAAGTCATTCGCAAGGACACTTATTCTAAGGGCATGCCTACCTATAAGACAGTGTCCTGTAATAATGACTATCAGAATGGAGAGATCTTTCCTCTCCAGCAGCCAATTGAGTGAGTTTCGTCGTTCGTTTTCAGTAAAACTAGGCCTTATCTTTCTAGCTGTGTTGAAAGTGGTGCTATGCTTTCACCTGAAATTAGCAATTTCTGTGGCATGTTGCCTTAGAGCCAGCTTGCAAGACGCAAGTGGCATGCCAAATGTATCCATGTTAATCCTGGCAATCTAAATGATGTTCTGATGTCCAGATCCGTTAAAAAAACGCCTCCCCGACTTTGCTGTCAAGTTTTGAGTCGTTAGCAAAAATTAGCGGCAGTAACCTGTCCCATTTTACTCTGGTTTGGATAACTGTGTGAAAGCCGTCCTTGAATGAGGGAGTGACAATAGTGTAATCGATTTTGCTAGGAACTTATCCTGCAAGATCGATAAAAGAGGAGTGACCTGTAGGAGTGTTTGTCAACTGCGAGGTTACTCTTAGGCAAATGGCTGTTTCCTGCGCCATCCTTTTTTCCATAATATCGAGAGGTATTAAGCAAAGAACCGCATTTAGAGCTTCAGATGAAGTGGACCTGAGAGCTTCGCTGTTACATACGGCCGCGGTTCCTTGTTCTTTCCCTAACAATTTGCAATAAGACTGTGTTTTGAATGCTTTCCACCACACACAAACACAGTATAGCAAGATTGTTTATAGCAATCAGTCTGTCGAGTGTTTTCAGGAGAAAAGATGATAGACTAATGGATCTAAAGTCCTTCGGACTCGATTGCAATATCTTAACCGCCTTAGGGATAAACACTACCTTTACCTACCTCCATTTAAATGGTATGTAACCTTTAAAAATGGCAATGAGCCATGAAGGATTAAAGACACCGTCTGCTGTAGAGTGGCTGGAAAAATACCATCACGCCCAGCAGACTTATAAGGCTTGAAACTAATTGATCCTGTTCTCTGATATATTTGTAGGATCACTCAGCGTCAAGCCCTCTCACACCTAGTTTGAGTGGGATCCACACAGCAATCCGGGAAGTGAGTACTCAGAAAAAGATAAAGGATTTAATCGCTGGAGGATGTCCAGGTATCGTCTGATTTCTTTAAGTAGCTTGAACAGCTAGGGTTAGAAGCTAGGATCTTACGGAGTCTTGATGCTTCGAAAAATTCGTCTATATTGCCGCAGAAAAGCCTCCAGGAATTGCGCTGAGCCTTTCAAAGTGTTCTTAATTTTCAAACTGATCAAAGCATTGAGTTCTACCCGATTTCTTAGCTTTATTAAAAATCTTCCGACACTGCGACCTTAGACCACCAAGGAGCGCCCTTAGGACTTGAGATTTCTAAACCCTCATTTAAAGTTCCCATCATCTGCTCAACGATTGAATCTAGTTCATGTTGTGTCAAAAGGGGACTAACTGAGAGAGGGGATAACGATGCTTCCTCTACCTCCCTGAATTCACACCAATTTGTTTTCTTCAGATTCCTAAAGACAGCTTGGCTATTGACGTGGCCCTTTAGACTGAATGTTATATACCTATGATCAGAGAAAAAGTTCTCCTGAAGCCCTTTCCAGTCCGTTTTCCTATCATAATAGAAATCAGAGACTAGGGTAAAGTCTAAGATTTCCCGGTTACTTCGAGTAACAAAAGTTGGCTCATTCCCAACGTTACAGACACATAAATTACTTTTGAGTAAATAATCAAACAAGAATTCACCTCTTTCATTCACGTCTGTGCTTCCCCGGAGTGTTTGGTGTGCATTCGCGTCAGCTCCGAAACCAGGCCACGCTTTTTCTTCTCTGCCTCGGTGACCATACGATGCAGATTACCCGCCGGCATAGAAACTTTGACAGCTCTCGACACGTATTGGGATTGTTTCAATGAAGTTTCTTGAAGGGAGTTCGAATTAATCCCAGTCACGATCCTTACGAATGGTGGTCGATTAACTCCAAAAAATGCCCTCATTTGACATCGCTTGCCAATACGTACCTTTCAGCTCCTGGCAGTTACGTTTATAGCGAGAGACTCTTTTCCGATGCTGGCTTGGTTTATGAAAACAATCGAAATCTCTTATTGTCTTCGAACGCTGAAAAATAATTTTTTTATTCACCATAATCTACCTCTTCTTAATTTTGATTATTAATTTTAATAATTTTGATAATTGAACGTTTTTCTAAGTTTTTAGTTTATATATGAATTTATCATTAAAATGGTGTATCTAAGAATGTAATCTAAGTATTTTGAAAGATACTTCGTAGATTTTTTGTTACTTTTTCACATTTAAATAAAAGCCACCATAATAAGTACATATTTAATTGTTATTTACTTAACAAATATTTATGTAAATAAAATAATGTTAAGAAACTATCCGGCCGGCCAGATACCGGATAGTAACTCAATATCCGGTATCCGTCTATCCGGTATCCGGCCGAATAGTAAATTAAAATACGTTGCACATCTAATATTTATGTATTATTTTTACTAAAATTTTCTGTTGAACAACATAACGAATGTTCACGTCGACAAGGTAAGAGCAAATTTTCACATTTAAATTCCTTGGAGTTATCTATTAAAATATCGAGAAAATTTTAAAGAACGAAAAATTGTGTTTCGGATAAAACGAAATAAAGAAAATAAAACAAGTTTGACAGAAAATATTAATTTTCAAATTGCGTTCGATGCGTTGCCAAGAGGGCTTTATTTTTGACACTTGTAATTTTTGAAATTTTTTTGGATTGGGTCTAACTTTTATTCTAAACTAAAATAAATTATTTATTCTCCATGTTCACCTTTACATGGTAACGTATCTTACTGTCTTACTTTTATTTTGAACTAAAATAAATTATTCATTCTCCATGTTAACCTTTACATGGTAACGTGTCTTACTGTCTCAAACTGGGGAAGCCAGCAATACCCATGTGTAAGAATGCACGCAACAGCCGAAGCTTTCGGAACTCGACTCTCACTCCTGTTTCAAAGCACTCTCCCAATCGATAATATATGTACGCAGTGGACACACATTTCCCACTCCATGCTAAGGAAGTGATTGGCGGTGGTACCCTCGTCGAAACCAGTGGTACCACCAGAAGTGTCGTGACGCCACTGCAGAGAAAGACGCCGCCTACAAAGCAACCCTGCAGTCTGTTGTTATGCGCGCTGGTAAGGAGCGATACAAAGAAAAGAGGAGGGAAGGGAGACGTATTTAGGAGGGAAAAAAGAGAGGCAGAAAAGCGCGAGCATGAGAAGATTGAAATGTATGGCGACAGGAATGTGGCCCGAAAATTTTTCGAAAAAATAAGAAACCTTGCCGATGATTTTATAACCGGGGCCTCTTCCTACAAGGATGAAAACGAAAATCTAGTGACAGATATCCAGAGTACACTGACGTTATGGATCTAATCTTCTAAATGGCGGCGCGACAACGCCAGTAGAGATGATATTCCGGAAACTCCAATTATGGATGACAGCGACTAGGTTCTGCTGCCCGACTATGATGAAGTTCTGACAGCTATACCTCGGCTTATAAATAACAAAGCCGCGGGAGCTGATGGTTTCCCTGCGCTGTTTAAGAACGGAGGCGAAGCTCTATTTAAATGCATTCACGAGCTTCTATGCAGAATATGGTCAGAAGAATGCATTCCGAAAGATTGGAATATCAGTGAAATCAGCCTAATCCACAAAAAAGTAATTTGTAATTTTAATAATTTATTTATTTATTTAGCTTCTTCGCTATTTAAAGAAACAGTACATTTTTTTCATAAACTAAACTTATTCTAACAGGGTTTAAACAATTAAAGCAGTACGCATGTTAGCGTACAGCGTGTCGCCGCTGGGGATCGTCATCGCGAGGAATCTTCGACACCTCCGGAGCGAATGATGCTCGCGGCACAGCTGGCACTTCTTGAAACTGGAAGAAGAGAATGTCATTATTAATTGGAAACTAGTATTTTTGGAGAGGTCAAAACCAAATCAGAATATGTAGTGAGATATATGATATTATAAAAACATATGAGTAATTGACGATTGATTGTGAATGTGTTTTGTTGGATGGTTAATAAGTTACTGAAAAGTGGAATGAGATCAAAATTAATCCGAGGAAAGGATGCATAATTTTACTATAGGGCGAGTTATGATTCCGTTCTGAGTTTTTGTATCCGCTACTCTCAATCGAGCATCGGTACCGCGATACGTTTTAATTATGCGACCTAGGTATTCTTCTTTCCATCGGCGGCTAAACTGATGATGTAGGATTTTAACTTTTTCCCATCGATTAATTAACGAGAGATTTTCCTTAGGGGGGCTCAGGGAGAACTAACAATGGTGCACCTCGGAGAAAATGACCGGGCGTTAATGGTTACAGTTCGACAGGATCCTCGCTTAGGGGAGAGAGAGGTCTAGAATTTAGAACTGCTTTAATTCGTATAGAAAGGTGGAGAAATCCTCAAATGTAAACTTTTGTAGCTGTGCTACTTTTTTGAAGTGGATTTTAAAACTTTTAACTGCTGCCTCCCATAGCCCACCCATGTGAATAGCAGTTGGGGGGATAAAAGAACATTCAAACCCGCGTATGCTGAATTGTTTGGATAGCTCTTCAGCAGATTTTTTCGCAAATTGGTCAGACTCTTTTCGCAGGGTTCGTTCGGCCCCAACGAAATTACGGCCGTTGTCTGAAAACAACTTTTGTGGGAGGCCATGTCGACCAACGATTTTTTTGTTTTGATTTTGTTTTTTAGTTTTGGAATATAGTTGCTGTTCAGTATGGGGAAGCGTTTTGTGAGTAAAATTGAGTATAAGATTACAGAGGCGGGATTTTTCTGGTAAAATAATGGTGTGCCTTTCGTTAAAAGTGAGTGCGGCATTGGCGAAACGACCATTCACTCGAAGTGCTGAATTTGGGTCCAGATATGGATTAAGTGTTAAAAGAGAACTTTTATTGGAGATGGGCAAAGAGCAGTTGAGATTTTTACACTCTTCAGGGTTATATGTTAATCGAGCTTGTACAATCAATCTTATTTTAACGAAATTGATTTAATTTTTAGGTAATTCTCCCAAGTTTTTTATGTGGTTTGCTCGGTATTTCGGTGAGCAAAGATGAACGAACCTGAAGATATATATGGAAAACCTATTAAATAGATCATTATCTAGAGTGAACGTATGGAGAACTTCCACTTTTGTAGTTTCAGGCACCATAAGGGCCGTTGGTTTGAAGTTTGGCCATTGGTTGGATTCTTCCAGTAATCAGGCCACCAAAGAGAGTTGTCAATGAGTTGAGGTGGCGAGCAGCCTCGTGTTCCGAGATCTGCTGGATTTTCTCCTGAGGATACATGCCTCCATGTTGCATTTTTTACATTATTTAAAATCTCTGACATTCGGTTGGGAACATAAGTTTTCCACGAGTATAGAGGTTTCTCAAGCCAGGCTAACACAATTCATGAGTCAGACCATAGGAAAAATTCATGTGATGGAAGTTGGAGTTCGGAAAGTATATGTTTGACTTATTTCGTCAATGGTACTGCCACACATAATTCGAGTCGAGGTAAGCCTATAGTCTGAAGTAGAGTGACTTTGCTTTTAGCGACCAACAAATGAGAACTGAAGACGTTATTAGAATTGCAGGTGCGCAGATACAGCGTCGCACAGTACGCCTTTTCTGAGGAATCACAAAAGCCATGGATTTGAATTATGTTTTGAGGAACAAATTCAATATATCTTGGAAATCTTATTTTCGCAATTGAAGGTAAGTTTTCGAGAAATTCATTCCATCTGACCAATGACATGGGCTTGACGCATTCATCCCAGTCCTTCTATCCAGAGTTTCTGAAAAGCATTTTAGCTTGACCGATGATTGGAGTTAACCATCTTGCAGGGTCAAACAGTGATGCTACGGCAGACAGGATTTGTCGCTTTGTAGCAGATCCCGTGAGTTTGACGGGTTTAATGGAGTAGCAGAATGAATCACTGATCGCATTCCATCTAATGCTTGTGTCGTAAAATTTTAAAAAATTGTCATCAAGTAAATCTTGAGTGGGAAGATGTTGTAAGAGATCAGCATGATTTGCGATGATTTTTCTAATTGGTAAGCCATCCGACCTTAACGCACTTATTACTTGAGTTTGGGCATTCAGAGCAGAAGGCATGTCGTGACCGCCGGACAAAATATCGTCTACGTAGTAGGTAGTAGCCGAGTAGGTTTCACGTTTGAGTATGGGGTAAGCTAGCAGGAATTCATCTTTGCAATCTTCAGCTAGTTGATGCAAAGTTTGAATGGCCAAGTACGGGGCGCAATTAACACCAAAAGCGATTGTCTTGAGACAATAACCTTTTATCGTTTGAGAAGGGTTGGTATGGAAGAGTATCCGTTGAAAGTCTTGATCGTCTTCATGCACCATTATTTGACGATACATTTTTTCAATGTCGCCATTGAATACAGAGCGATATAATCGCCAATCGAGAATAATGGTCATGATGTCAGCTTGGAAAGTAGGACCAGTACAAAGTGCGTTATTGAGACAGTGACCACTTTGTGAAGCTTTTGACGCATTAAAAACCACTCGAACTTTTGTTGTGGTCCCGGCTGGTTTGATTACCGCGGGAGATAGAATAAGAAGTATTTTCCATCACGTAAAATTTCGTTAGAGAAAAATTCTTGCATGTGGTTTAGAGTCAAATATTCCAGTAGAATTTGGCTATATTGAGGTTTTAATTGTGGGTTTTCGTTGAAGTTGAGTTCAATGCGTTTGTATTGTTGCAGGGCAACAAAACGAGAAGCACCTAATGCCACATGAGAATGAAACGTTTTCTTGAAAGGTAGCTTGACCACATATCGACCAACGGTTTGACGAAATGTGGTGAGTTTATACAAACTCTCGCAATACGCATCTTCAGCTGAGACAGCTCTGCAAGTGGGTACCTCTTCTAGCTCACAAAACTGACGAACTAAGTCACTTAGAGAGGGTTCGGTGACGCATGAACCTTGAGTGGAGGATGAGCATCTTTCGATGGTGAGAGGTTTCGATAAGGTGCTAGATGGCAATATGCTGGTAAGTCTGGGTAAGACAATTGCTTGCACGTCTAGTTGATAGCTGAGATCTGTAGTTACGATTTGAAGCATGCAATTTTTGCTTGAGCTGCCAACCATCAGCTATGCCAGAGATATTTTTTTTTTTGATTCGCCCGGAGGTATGAAATCTTCCAAAGATACGTATACCCGTCCTATACGCATGCACGATTTACATTCTAAAATCTGCCCGAATCAGCCGGGACAGACAGAATGCACCTACGTACTAAAACATACCCCCTATTGGCAATTAGGTCAATTGGCATTCCACTATGCACATTAATTCGCTTTTCAGCGGAATTTAAAAATGGAATATATATAAAACGCGTATTTAAGTATACTTGATTCTATATAAATAAGCAAAATCGAATTAAATAATAGTAATTATCAATTTAAGGTACCCGAAAAACAATCAAAAACACTAAACTCATTTTAACTGGTTTGCGGCCATTGTCCAACCCAAGGACCTACGTGGAAATGAGATAAATCTCATATCCGCCAAATCAAAATCCCAATTAGTTGGATATGCATTTGAGCCAACGCAGGCATAAACTTGTGTGGAAAAGAGATATACTCTGGCACACCAATCCAGGTGATAGTGTGAGTTCAGCCTAATTTCAAATCAGGAAACCACGTGAGCACGTAAATCCCAATTCGATTAAAAATTAAAATATTGAATAATTAAAAAGTAAGTTTTAAAAACGATTCATATTTGATGGTGCTTACTTTATAAAACATAATATCGAGACAAAAAAGAGAAACAGAACAATCTCAATTACCAATATTACATTGTTATAAAACTGCGTTAGGTATAATAGGATGAAGTTAAATTGATTTAATTATTTAAATATAATATAATTTTCCGTTTTAAGACGTCTACCGAATCAGAAAAATTAATCATGTTGAAGTTATCATTGAAATCACTGCACATACATCGTAAAGGTTCATGAAGAGCGTAATTAGAACTGCACTGACTCAACTTGAAAAGCAGAAAATGTCTAGTTCCTCTCCTTGGGATGTTAAAATTTAGAGCTGAGATGAGATATTCCGAATTAATCTCGCCACGAAGTAATTTATACAGAAACATGACATTAAGCATCATTCTTCTGCTTCTTAGGGAAGGTAGTAAAATAATTTTAAGGCGTATTTCATACGATGGAAGCATAATATTGGGGTTCCAACGACTATGACGTAAAGCAAAAAGTAAAAACTGTTTTTGAACGGATTCTATGGCGTCGATGTAGACATTATATTGTGGGTTCCATACAACTGATGCATATTCAAGAATTGGCCTTACGAGAGAGGTATATAATAATTTAGTAGTAAAGGGATCACTGAATTCTTTAGCCCATCTTTTAATGAAACCAAGGACTCCTCTTGCCTTATTTATCACCATATTAACGTGGAGATTGAAGCGAAGTTTTGAATCCAGAATAACACCAAGATCGAGAAAACTGGAAACTATTTCTAAGTTAGTGTTATTTATAGTGTAATTTATGTTACTAGCAGATCTTCGTGAGAATGTCATTTGCTTACATTTTTTTAAGTTGAGATTTAATATATTTAAGCTACACCAGTCCACAAGTCTATTTAGATCAGATTGTAAAAGATGTCGTTCTTCGGGTGATTTGTAACAAAGAAAAAATTTCACGTCGTCAGCGTACATTAAGACGTTTTGTGAGAACTTTTTGGGTTGGAAGTGCGAGAAGATACTCTTTCAGATATGAAAGTTCTTTGAGAACCCTGATCAATCAGAGCTCTGAGCGTAAAAGTTTCTCCCTAATGCAATATGTGGATAAGTGCTGTGGGTAATATAATTTTCTCCTCATTGGCAGAAAAGTGACTGCTAACTTGAGCAATTGTTATTGCCGAGAATTAGAAGAAATTTCATCAGAGGACAGAGATTTTTTGAGCCGTAGTTTCGATATGCATCGATAAAGTTGGGCGTGACTAAAAAGTGGACGGTGTTTGGCGATTATCAGAGTTTGCTTGATGGTTTATATGCAGCATAGTGTGATGCTGTTTTTTACAATGTAAACACAAGCATGAACTTTGAACAATGAACATTTTTGTGTGAGAATACGCTAAACAATTGGATCAAATTTTGTTTTGGGTAACAAATTTGTTTCTTTCTTGAGCGGAAAGAGTTTTGAACTGTGGACACAGTCGAAGAGCGTGTTGCAGAGAGAATAGTTTACTTGCGCATTATTTTCCGAGTGAAAATTTTGCACATTGTTCCTATGGTTCGAGTTTTGTTGAGGATGCCCTTGCGGGTAGTGAGCGTTGGTGTTCCGGTTATTTGAGACATTTTGTTATTTCCTATTTTGAGCCGTGGGCGGGGACTAGTTAATTCCTCGACGACTTCGTAGCGAGTTGTCAGGAATTCGTTCATCTGTAACCACGTTGCAAATTCTCGCCTTGATGTGAAGAATTGCTCCCAGAGTGCTAACGTCTCCTTCGGCAACTTCGATGAGCAGAGATAGATGAGAATGGGGTTCCAGTGATCTATGCAAACGTCTTGCGCTGATAGCATGGTGAGGTTTTCATCACAAAGCTGATACCTTTTTACAATATTTCCCGCAGGGCTACGGGTTTTATTGCGTAGGTGATACAGCTTTTGTGCGGGTTTGAGCTTTTGTGCGGGTGATGAGTGTAGACTGCCGCGAACATATCTCTGAAATATGACCAATCTTCGTAGCTTCCATAAAAGATTTCTGTATCACAAGGTGGTACCTTGATACAGGCGACCGAGTTGTCTTGAGCTGGATAATTGTTGAGATTGGTGCTATGAGTTGGTTTCACCATCTCATTTTCGAACATTTTTCCTAGGTCCATCATGTGTGCCTTACATCTGTGGTATGTATCCACACAAGTGCTGTATTTGGTCTTCGTTGAAATCTTGAATGCCTCATCTACTGCCGTGTCATCTGCGATCATAACCTCTGCATAGTCGTCATTAAGTCTAGTCCACCTTTGATCCAGGTCTAGAAGCTGGACGTGTACACTGGAATCGGTGTGATCATCGACGCTGATGCCTTCAAACTTCGAGCAAAACTCGACCAAATTGTCAGAAGTAAAAATTAATTTGACTTTGACACTCATTTTTACTGATGATCTGACCACACGAGTTGATTTAGAATCCAACTTGGCCAACTTGGCCTTGGACTTATAGTTGATATGACTTATCACTTTACTATTGAGTATTAGTGTGATAAGTTTTACTTCAGAAGTTGCACGGGGTTGAGAACACTGAACTGAGATGTTTAAATAGATTTATTTTCAATTAATAGTAGTTGCATAGGGCTGGCAACTCTAAAAATGTAGAAATGATTCTTGAAAAATGATATATTAGATTTAAGAAGTTACACGGAGTTGGTAACCAAGGTATGAGCACTTAATTTGAAGAGAAAAAAATTTTGTGAGAAATAAAAGTTTTAAAAAACTTTTCTTCAAGTCGAAAATATTCAGAAGTTGCACGAGATGGCAACTCTGAATACGCGGAAAAAAATTTAAAGTAAAATTATATCAGGTATCCAAGAGTATGAGCACTGAATTTCAAGAGAAAAAATTTTCTGGAATTTGAGAAACAAAATAAAAAATTTTATTTTCTACAATACGAAAATATTCAGTAGTTGCTCGAGATGGCAACTCTGAATAAGCGAAAAAAGGTTTGTCTAGACAAATTTCGAGAATTAGAAAAAAAATTACATTTTCTCAAGTGACGAAAATATTCAGTAGTTGCGCAAGATGGCAACTCTGAATACGCAAGAAATGGTTTTTGAACAAACAAATATTTATGTACCCAAGAGTGGTAGCACTGAATTTTAAAAAAATTTTTCGAGAAAAGAATATATTTTTCATGATACGAAAATATTCAGCAGTTGTGCGAGATGGCAACTCTGAAAAAGTTTTAAATGTTTTTTTTTAGATATTAAAAAAATAGTGTAAATATTATAACATATATAATTTGCATTTGTTCAAATTGTCTACGAGCTGGCAATACGTTTTTTGCAAATTCATGCACGCTTAATCGTATTGCATCCTCCTATATACATGTATGATATAAATGATGGACTGTTCGAGTGATGACTGAAAAATTGTTGCAAATATGGGAAAATAGTTATTAAATCAGTTTGAGAAAATTGTTATTGCATTTTGTGGTATTGTGATCCACTGTATATTATCGATGCTGTAAAACAATTGTATGCTATATGTATATATGGAAATGTAATGAAAATAATATGCATATATATTTTAGTGAACCTGTGTATATAAAACCTACTGAGTCTTATAATTTTGCGAAAAATTTCTAACACGGGAAAATGTATTTGGTAGCTAACGAAATTTTTCTTGTGTATGTATGTATTGTGTTTCTTTAAAAAATTTTATATTTTAGGTGGAAGCATATGTGTTACTATAAATTCGCAAGGTTTCTGGTATATTTTATGCAAGTAATTAAAATGTGTACAAAAATAAATATGTTATGTGCAGTAAGAGTGTGGCAATGTGTAATTTGTTTAACGATATGCAGTATGTTCTTAAAATATGGAATGTGTGTGTGCGTGTGTGCGGTTTGAAGTTAGAAATTAGTATATATGTACTACCTTGGCTTGTGCTCTGCTGTATACAGCTCTATGGAACTTACGCAGCTAAATCTTGCGTCATGCCTCCGCTGAGCAGTAGCTTGTATGGTTGAACTTGTTTGACACACTCGTCATGCACTCGAAGCCTCTGAACGATATATAGGCTGAACTTAAATTTTCTTCCATATCCTCGTCTACACCTTGACTCACACGGCACTTTTTATCAAATTTTTATCTTTTCTAACATACACACTTGTTTTTTTTTCCTTTTGTTCAAAAATACTCACCCGTGCTTTCTTCTTCACTGCTTCGGTTAAATCTGTTCTGCTTCTTTCTTTATCTTTCCAATTTTTTGTTTTTAAGTAGCTTTATTAGCTGCCTGCTTTTAAGCTTTATATTTAAATTTTTTTTGCATACACTTTAAATTAATACCACTTTTACGTTTTTCGTCGTCTTTTTAGTTTTATGCTTGCTGCACGTTTTTACTCTGACCACTGAATAATTTCGTAAAATTTTATCTTACCTCGTAGTTGATTTTTTGTACGCTTGCATCGTGTTGAGTTCCTCTGCGAGTACATTCACTAATATGGGCTTTTTTCTTCTACGTTTGGAGAGGTTTATGTTAAACTGTCGACTGCTTTAGAGTGATTCGCGAAGATTCGAAGGACCAATGGTTAGCTGAGGTTGTAATCTCCTTGAAAATTAACAAAACGCTGGGAGGTTTCTTCTAATTCAGGTATTTTATTTCTGGGTTTTCGTAGGCTCAATAAAATTGTGCTATAATTAAAAATGACAATTGTAATAGTTTTAATTACTAAGTCGTGTAGTTTTAACACAATTAGGATGCATAAAGTTAATATACTTTTAAATTTTTGGTTTGATCAACTGATTAACAAAGTAAAAAAGAATATAAGATTTAATATGGCTAACGCACGGAGTTTCTTACATTTTGCGACCGTTCAGTTTTGTTGTTGCAGAAAAGAGGCGGAAACCACGCCACGATTGTTGCACGGAGGGAGCCATGGCAGAGAGCTGTGTTTAGCTGACGGAAAAGTAAAGAAAAAAATGGTGTAAAAAAGTGTCGTAAGACATAAGAAACTCAGTGCGTTTTCAATAACAAGAAAAAAATTGAGATCAATAAAAAGTATAATGGTAACGCGAACATATTATATGCAATGATAACAAATAAATTTTATCATATTGTTTGTGTTAAGAATATTGCTACTATATTGCTCAAGGCCCGAACATTTTGGTGCTGAATGGAAATTCTTTCCACACACACCTGCACATTTTATTCTAGTCTCTTCACGTATCGCACTTCCGCACATTGTACATTCTGCTGACATTACACTCTTAATGTCAATATATTTGAGTTTATAAAGTTTTAGTTTCGAAAATTTTATTGGAGCGCTTCAAAAACACTTCTGCTCACGTTGAATTCAATCAACTAACTGGTGAAAGGTGATCCTTCTATTTGTGCCAGTTACCGTAGGATAAGCCTTCTTAATATCGCATATAAGGTCCTGTCGAGCGTTTTATGTGAAAGATTGAAGCCCATTGTAAACCAACTGATTGTACCTTGTCAGTGTGGCTTCAGATCTGGAAAGTCCACCATAGACGCTACGACAAATCTTGGAGAAGACCCAAGAAAAACAAGTCGACACCCACCATCTTTTTGTCGACTACAAAGCCGCCTTCGACAGCCCAATAAGGAAGCACCTGTACTCCACCATGTCTGAATTCGGTATTCCTGCAAAGCAAAACTAATACGACCTTGCAGGATGACACTGAGCAACACCAGCAGCGCAGCTAAAATCGGGAAGGACCCCTCCCCACCATTTGTTACCAAACGAGGTTTAGTGTATAGTGGGCCCATATGCACTTCGATATCATTGGCCATAATATGCGCAAAGTCAGTGCAGCATTCTCCAGATTAGAAAGAGAGTCGAGTCGAATGGGTCTGGCAGTGAATGCAGATAAGACGAAATCCTTGGTTGACAATACCTCCTTCGAGGTTGTGAAGGACTTCGTCTATCTGGGATCCAGCATAAGCTCAACCAACGACATCAGCGTTGAGATCAAACGAAGAATAATTCTTGCCACCAGGTGTTACTTTGGGCTAAGCAAGCAATTGAGAAGCAGAGCCCTCTCTCGACGAATGAAAATCACGCTCTATAAAGCGCTCATCATGCCCTTCCTACTATATGCATCAGAAACCTGGACGGTGAGCAGTTCAGCTGTAAAGACTTCAGGAGCCTTCGAGAGAAAGATTCTTCATAAAATCTACGGGCCAATCTGCATCAATGGTGAGTACCGAATACGGTTGAATGATGAACTGTATGAGCTGTACGCTGACATCGACATAGTAAAGCTTATTAAAATTAAGCGGCTTCGCTGGCTAGGTCATGTTCAGCGCATGAAAGACAATGCTCCAGTGAACAAAATATTCGTTTCGGAAGAGAAAGTATCTGCGTTGGAAAGACCAAATAGAGGACAAAATGACGAAGCTTGGAACTTCCGACTGGCGCCAGGAAGCGAGAGACAGAAATGGCGCCAACTAAGTAAGTAAGTAAATACAAAATATTATGATAAGATCAATACTCAGTAAAGTGTTTCAAAAATTTACAAATTGATTGAAAAAGCTAAAAATATTCACAATTTACAAAAAACTGCGAATTTTTAGCCCAAAGCGTGTTCAGAAATTTTGTTGTCATTCGTTTTTTTTTTTAATAAAATCCGAATAAATTTAACAAATATGTTTTCAATTTGGTTTTCATTGCTCTGTGGTCATTGTTCTGTGCAAGTATTGTGACCTAGTAACGATTAATTAAAGCTGTCAAAAAACAATCTTTATACAAAAACCCTAAAAATAAAATAAAATTAAAAAAACCAACAACATACCGCATATCATAAAAAACAGCAATTCGGAAAAACACATTATTGCTGACCTAGAATAAATAAAATAAAAATCAAATAAAAAATTTTTGTTTTAAAATGTATTGTGGTGAATATAATTGCACGTCTGAGGACAAAAAACGCCCAAAATCAATTGCAATGGTCTTTGTGCTAAAACTTTTAACTTCAATTTTATTGGTTTATCGAAAAGAAGCTTTAACTACATACAAGAATATGCAGCAAACTTTTTGTTTTTCTGTGACGAGTGCAGAGAAATCTCCTCTCTAACATAATGCTTGCAATAAAGAGCCTTAATGACTCCTCCGCTAGCTCGTTATCTGAAACAAGCAAACTTTTAATAAGGCATCCAAACAGTTGGCAATATTTGATAACATGACTCAGATATCTAAAGACATTAGTTCTACTTTGGAGGCTTCGAATAACACCATTGAAGAACATATAACAAATATATTGAGAAACATAAAACTATTAACGGAATTTGCAAGCGACAATAACAAAAATTCGTACATCGAAACCGCGATTAATGACATAAAAAATGAGATTAATAAAAACTTTAATGTATTGAAAAATGATTAATCAATGCAAGATAAACGTGAAACTATCAAATTAATTCGCAATGATAAGGACATTTCAAATCAATCAGCTTCTAGCACACCTCTACCTACACCTTATCTATAAGTGACTCTTCCCAGTATCGAATTTTATGTCTACGCATGCCTTCGAACAGGCCTGCACGCAGTAGATTTGAGCTTGCGGACTACTTCTACGCTCGCTTCCAAGTCTTACTTCTTTTTTGTATGAAACGGGACAAAAGTGCAGGCCTGCAGCGTTCGCTTCTACTTGCAGGCCTACAAGCAGGGCTGTAGAACATGCTGTCCGCTCACTTACACACTAACATTGGTGAGAGAGGTGCGCCAAATGTACACGCGTGGGCAGGCGTGTAAACAGGCCTGCTAGCTGGTATTACAAGAAGGCCTGGCTCTCGCATATATAATCCGCTCTTATTATAAAAAGAAAAACAATTTCGCTGGGCATTTTGAGCTCGGAAAACACTACTTTTTGTGGTATTTTTTTACATTTTTTAGACAATTTATAGAAAAATAAATACTCTAAAAATTATTGCACAAAATTTTACACAATTTTTCTCAACATGCCCAGTGAAATTTCATACATTATTTTTTTTATATTTTATATTATATTTTTATTTATTCTCTCAGTAAACGAACGCTTTTCATACACTTTCTAGTAAAAACTTTTGAATTATTTCGTTTGCATTTGACTACGCGAACAGACCTAATGCAATCGATTGAAATCTTGTGCATTTTCTCCGCTTCTTACTTATGGAATAATTTCGATTCTATTCTAGAAAAAACGGCACTTGCGTTCCGCCGCCTCAACACAAGCATACAAATATTTGTTTGACTTTTTGCACATGCTACCACCGCTTCGTCATACAAGTGCTGTAAGCATGCTTTGCCATTTCTAGCCATCTCGTGGATAAGAGACGCGGATATTTTTGAAAGGGGGTCAATACATTACTCAATTTTCTTCTCAGGACTTTGTCAGCTTACTCTCTTTAAGGAAAAGACTAAGAATACCTTCATTTCGAATGACACCTCCATTTGCATGGCTGTAAGCATGAGTAAAATCACCCACAGCAGGCATACATTAATTCGATACTGGGTTATGGTATAAGTACGCTTTTTGTGCAGCGCTTGTCGAAATATCAGAAGTAGTCAGGTCTCTACCCAATAAAATGGACATAATTTCAGAATTGGCTTCGCATCAAAACACATCCGTCATCAGTACCGCACCCAACCATACTTAAAACTTGCCAGATTCCCCCCACCATGATGCATCATCTATTTTTCAAGAAATTCTTGAAGCAGCTACACATTCTTCCTCGGCTCTTTCCTTTTCTCTACCTCCAGCCTCTCTCACCGTTAAACCAAACGAATTACCAGCTGCTATTCCTGTCGCTGCACCTCGAAAATTTATCCACCAGTTCGGAACCTCATGGACATCATCCGAATGGGATAGCAGGATCAAAAAATTTAAGAGCGTGAACTAAAATTTTAAAACTACATTGTTTATTAAGGGCGTAGCAGTTAAAACAAAAGTATCTGGATGCGAAATTACATTGGAAATAAATTCGGTATCATGATTTCTAACTGCCGGAAGATGTAGGAGACTGTAGCTGCGTTACATTCGCATCAAAATAGTTCAAATTATTTTTTTTTACATGCAAAGAAAAACAAATATAATTATCCTATAACAAATAGCATTATTTTTGCTACCCATATAAAATTGTGGTATGGACTTTAAAAAATTTTAAACACAGGTCCCCGTATATTTTTATGAGCTGTCATTTAATTTTTTGAATTAATTGTTTGCATGATACAACCTCTATTAGGTAGCCTTGACAGCAACCTATTTTCTCACGAGCTGCGACCATCGAATGTTAAACTAAAAAAAAACACAAAATAAAAAGTGAGTGTCACACACATTGTCTGCATTCAACGGACTCAACAATTGCACTTAAATTATTTATATAATTGCATACTAATATTAATTAAATTAAATAATTTACAACTTTTCTGACACTTAGAGCAAAACACATTCAGAGAAAAAAGCGTTCACTAAGGTATCGCTACCATAACAGCTCACAACCGTTGTGAACGACACACGTTCTCATGACACCTAATAGTTATTGTATCATGATAGCTTCATTGAATTGAATTTTGACTCCAACGGTAGCGCCCTCTAAGAGTAATTTTTCTTGCCGTTCCTTTGAGAAAATTTGTAATCGCGATTATATTAAGGCGAAAGGAACGCAGCTAGTGTGTTGAATGGCCAGTGAATAATTTCCGAATGGGGGGATAAGCCTGGAAAGAAGCCGATGACACGTACATCTTGTTTGTTGTTTTGTTTAGTTAGCGCTACAACCGTATGTCGGTCTTGGCCTCATCTAAGAATTTGCGCCAGCCATTTCTGTCTTTCGCTTGCTGGCGCCAGTTGGAAATTCCAAACTTCGTCAGGTTGTCCTCTACTTGGTCTTTCCAACGAAGATGCGGTCGTCCTCTTCTGCGTTGATCGCCGCTGGGTACCGAATCGAATGTTTTCTTCACTGGAGCATCGTCTTTCATGCGCTGAACATGACCAAGCCAGCGAAGCCGCTCGATTTTAATGCGCTTGACTATGTCGATGTCAGCGTACAGCTCATACAGTTCATCATTCCACCGTATTCGGTACTCGCCATTGACGCAGATTGGTCCGTAGATCTTACGAAGAATCTTTCTCTCGAATGCTCCTAAAGTCTTTTCATCTACACTGCTCAGCGTCCAGGTTTGTGATGCATAAAGTAGGACGGGCATGATGAGCGATTTATAGAGCGTGATTTTCGTTCGTCGAGAGAGGGCTCTGCTTCTCAATTGCCTACTGAGCCCAAAGTAACACCTGTTGGCAAGAGTTATTCTTCGTTTGATCTCAATGCTGATGTCGTTGGTTGAGTAAATGCTGGATGCCAGATAAACGCAGTCCTTCACAACCTCGAAGGAGGTATTGTCAACGGTAACAAGGGTTCCAAGACGCTGGGACTGTTTGTTTGTTGACACTAAGTATTTCGTTTTATCTGCATTCACTGCCAGACCCATTCGACTTGACTCTCTTTCTAAGCTGGAAAATGCTGCACTGACTTCGCGCGTATTATGGCCAATGATATCGATGTCATCAGCATACGCAAGCAGCATAACACTCTTGTAGAATATTGTGCCACTACGTCTCAGATCAGCAGCTCGGATGATCTTTTCCATTATTAGGTTAAAAAAGTCGCACGATAAGGAATCACCTTGTCTGAAACCTCGTTTGGTAATAAATGGTAGGGAGAGGTCCTTCCCGATTTTAACTGCGCTGCTGGTGTTGCTCAGTGTCATCCTGCAAAGTCGTATTAGTTTTGCAGGAATACCAAACTCAGACATGGTGGAGTACAGGTGCTTCCTTATTGGGCTGTCGAAGGCGTCTTTGTAGTCGACAAAAAGATGGTGGGTGTCGCCTTGTTTTTCTTGAGTCTTCTCCAAGATTTGTCGTAGCGTAAAAATCTGGTCGATGGTGGACTTTCCAGGTCTGAAGACACACTGATAAGGTCCGATAATTTCGTTTACAATGGGCTTCAATCTTTCACATAAAACGCTCGACAGGACCTTATATGCGGTATTAAGAAGGCTTATCCCTTGGAAATTGGCACAGATGGTGGGAGCGCATTTCTTGTGGATTGGGAAGAGTACACTGAGATTCCAATCATTCAGAATGCATTCTTCCTACCATAATCTGCATTGAAGCTCGTGAATGCATTTAAGTAGAGCTTCGCATCCGTTCTTAAACAGCTCAGCAGGTAAGCCATCAGCTCCCGCGGCTTTGTTATTTTTAAGCCGAGCTATAGCTGTCAGAACTTCATCATAGTCGGGCAGCGGAACCTCGACGCTGTCATCCGAAATTGGAGTTTCCGGAATATCATCTCTATTGGCGGGATTGTTGTCAGCGTCGCCATTTAGAAGCTTAGAGAAGTGTTCCCTCCATAACGTCAGTGTACTCTAGACATCTGTCACTAGATTCCCGTTTTCATCCTTGCAGGAAGAGGCCCCGGTTTTAAAACCATCGGCAAGGCGTCTTATTTTTTCGAAAAATTTTCGGGCCTCATTTCTGTCACCATACATCTCAATCTTCTCCTGCTCGCGCTTTTCTGCCTCTCTTTTTTTCCGCCTGAAAATATGTCTCTCATCCCTCCTCTTTTTTGTATCGCTCCTTAGCAGCGCGCGTTACAACCGACTGCAGGGTGGCTTTGTAGGCGGCGTCTTTCTCTGCAGTGGCGTCGCTACACTCCTGGTCGTACCACTGGTTTTGGCGAGGGCGTTGGTAGACAATCACCTCTTCAGCAGCCGCACGCATGGAGTTGGAAATGAGTGTCCACTGTGCGCATATATCATCGATTGGAGGAGTGTTTTGAAGCAGGAGTGAGAGTCGAGTGGTGAAAGCATCGGCTGTCTGTTTCGATTGCAGCTTGTCGACGTCTAGCTTTCTCTGTGTAGGGTTGCGTGTATTCTTAGCTGCGCACAGACGTGTACGGATCTTGGTTGCAACAAGATAGTGATCCGAGTCAATGTTTGCACCACGGATCGTGCGTACATCTAATACACTGGAAGAGTGCCTTCCGTCGATCAAAACGTGATCAATTTGATTTTTGGTTTTTTTATCAGGGAACATCCAGGTGGCTTTATGAATATTGAGATGCTTGAGTCTACTGCTACTTACGACCATGTTTCGTGCTGCGGCGAAGTCAATCAGCCTCATTCCGTTATCGGAGGTGTTGTCGTGGAGGCTGAACTTTCCGACTGTTGGACCAAATATATTATCCTTGCCCACCTAAGCGTTGAAGTCACCAAGCACGATTTTTACGTCGTGACGGGGGACGCTCGTAAGAATTTTCAAGGCGCTCGTAGAAAATTTCCTTGATCTCATCTTCCTTGTCTTCTGTCGGAGCGTGCGCACATATTAGGCTTATATTAAAAAATGTAACCTTGATGCGGATTATGGCAAGTCGTTTGTTCACAGGTGTGAATCGCAGGACGTGGGGCCGTAGTCTCTTGCCAACTACGAATCCGCATCCAAACTCGTGCTTCTCCGCATGGCCGCTGTAGTAGATATCACAGGGTGCATGCCGAATGCAACCCTGTCCCTTCCATCGCATTTCTTGGATAGCAGTGGTATCAGCTTTGTATCTTTCCAAGACATCAGTCAGTTGGATAGAGGCACCTTCCCAATCAAGGGTTCGGACATTCCAGGTGCATATCCGTAAAACATTATCAGTTTTTCGTTTGCGGAGGTCGTCATCAGATTTGGGGATCAGTTATCATCTATTCTTATTAGTTTTCATTGAAATGGTTTTTTACGGGTGGGCTTCAAACCCAACGCACAACATATTTTAAGCCTAGGGAGGCCCGCCGCTCAGATTAGCCGCCAAACTAACGGTTGTCAGTTTTGACGTTGCCCAGGAAACACCACGTGGAGGTTTGAGTCGACTTGAGGCGATTTCACAAAGATTATGCTGGCCTCGCCAGGTTGAGACAGTCAGGCATGTTAAATTGTAAGGGATTGCCCTAGATTCCCGTACATCTAGAAGCGAGAATAACAGATTTTCTAAATCTAATAACAAGTCTAATAATTTTACAAGAAAAACTACCAGTAAGCCTAAGAATAACGCTAACTCTAATTCTATTTCCAATTTTAATTCTAAATACAACTGTGCTTTCAACTCTAACTTTAAATCTAATTCACACTCAAACTCTAACTCTACGTTAAATTTTAATCCTTGTACCATCCCTAGTCCAATTCTAGCTCTAAAAATAATTCTAGTAATAATAATTCTAATAATAATAATTCTCATAACAATAACTCTAGTTCAATTGCTAGTACAATTACTTAAAACCCTTATTCTAATCCAAAGATAGCTTTACTTAATGAAAACACTAATTTTCTTATCCTGTCTACAAACCGTTTGGAAAAAAATTACCTAATTCCCTTCCTAGCGCTGACCCCAATTTGAAAATTAAAACCAATATCTTTCCCATTTTTACTCCTCAGATCAATGCTAATTCAAATCAAATGAATTATCCCCTCAGCCTAAACGCGTCTCATTCAATCTTATTTACTTATTTATTTATTTGATTGCTAAACCTTAACAGGTTTTATATCAAATTTAAAATTATAAAATAAGATATTTAATTCAAAATATAAAATAATATTTAATTCAAAAATATAAAATATGATTTTGATTGAAATCATGTATTATTAACAAACTAAAAAGTTTTAATAAATTGCTTAAAGTATATCTATACTATTATATAAAAGGAGACTCACGAAATTTGATCCAGAATAAGCTCGAAAACCGCTGAATCGATTTTGGTAATTCTTTTTTTATTCGATTCTTATGATAATATAGATTGTTATAGCTTACCATGTTTTTCGAAAAGTGTATTCTTTAATTATTGCAAAATCACGCATTTTATTTGATGCCTACATTCAACCAGCAGCACAATATAACAGCAAACAAAGCTTTCTCTTTTTGTCGAGAGAGCTTCTCTCAATATAACACGACAGCCATGTTGTGTAGTTAAGCTGAATTCACTGATAACCTTCAGCATGTTTTTGTGTGATTTAAAATAATGTTAATCAAGTTAAGAGCGTGCAGAAATGTTTCTCTCTGAGCGAAAACTTCATATGAAAAAACTTTCAAAACATGCTGAAGGTGATCAGTGAATCCAGCTTTACTTTCAGGGAGATTCTTGCTTTCATACAGTGTTAATTAATTTTCTTTGTTAATGTTTTGAAAGGAGTTGCCAGAATTTAGTTATCAGCATTAATTATGTTTTGCAGCCTAGCCAGTCAGCTTTTCCCTACTTGAGATTGTGTTAGTCTATCTATACGATATATATAAAAGCGTTCTGACACTGCACGGATGTTTGACAATCACGCAAGAACCGCTGAACCGATTAACACGATATAGGTATCAAACGATTTGTTATTCCAACTTTATCGTAATATACTATGTTAGATTTGCCACGTCTACTTTCCATGCCCACTTTCTGCAAAAAATGCTATATTTCAGATGATTTTGGTCGTCTGAGACTAGAATTTGGTAATCTTTTTACTTTCGCTAACTTTACTAAAAATGGGCATGACCCACTTAAGTCCACTTTTCGGGGGATAAGCTTGGAGTAAAGCAAAGCGCACTAAGTTTAAGCTCAATTGAGCTGAAATTCTGGCACTCTATTGTTTCGAGTATGAGATGGTTTAAGTGAAAAATTTTTGCCACACCCCCATTACCACCTAGAATTAAATGTTATACTTCGAACGGTTTTGGTTGTATTAGACTAAAATTTGATAATTTAGTTCATACGGCTACTTTCGGCAACTGTACTAAAAATGGCGAATATATAAATTTTTTGTTCCGAACAGCATGAAAATGCGTATATCGCAGTAAGGTGATCTGCGGCAGGACAACGCCTGCCGAGCAATACTATACATCAATAAGAATGCCGTATATATCAGAAAATTCTGATCGTCATGCATTGATGTTTCAAACGGAAACGTCTAGCATGTGTTTTGTTGGAAAATCAATTTACACTTTTTTTTTATTTAATGTCTTCTTTGACCGTGGACCTGAGTTTAGAAGAATTAGTGGCAACTCTGTGTACCAATTTGTCTGATTGTTGCTTGCTATTATAGACGTCTTCAGTTGACGATGAAACCTTTCTACAATCCCGTTAGCTTGTGGATGATAAGCAGAAGTGGTAATGTGTTTGCTTCCTAGATTCTTAACGAAGTTTCTAAAAGTTGTGGACGTGAATTGAGGTCCTCGATCAGTGGTAATTTCCAAAGGAACTCCGAAACGTGAGATGTATTCTTTTTGGAGTGTATCTACGACAGTGTTAGCGTTAGTATTGTGAGGACTCAAATTGTTACACAATTTGGGTCTCACAAAGTATATAAGTGAATTGTTAACTGAATTTAAAATATGCAAAATGTTAACAACCAAAACATGAAATGTAAATTAAACTATCTTAATTAAATTTAAAGATTTATTATATATTATGAATAAGATGTATAGAAATTATTATATTATATTATATCTTATTAGGTAAAATATATAATATTAATGTTATAAATATTCTATTGGGGAAATAATAATGTATTGAATAACAAATAAGTAAACAAATAATGAATGCACACATACAAACATGCAGAGCCATGCACACAGTCACATATACACAGGCAGGGAAAACAAAACAAGTGAACACGGAACAGAAAGGCAACGGGAGAATATAAAGCAGTCGCGTTTGCTTAGCACAGGCAGTCTTGTCGCAGGCGCAGTAGCATGCACATGCTTTGAGACTGAGTAGTTAGTTCAATCGTAGTTATCTTAAGCGAAGGTGTCCTCACCCTTCGAACGTTGTTTACTCTAAGTCAGGCGTAGTTATCCTAAGCGAAGGTGTACTCACCCTTCGAACGTTGCTTACTCTAAGTTCAAAACGTAGTTATCTTAAGCGAAGGTGTACTCACCCTTCGAACGTTGTTTACTCTAAGTCAGGCGTAGTTATCCTAAGCGAAGGTGTACTCACCCTTCGAACGTTGCTTACTCTAAGTTCAAAACGTAGTTATCGTAAGCGAAGGTGTACTCACCCTTCGAACATAGTGTTTACTCTAAGTCAGGCGTAGTTATCTTAAGCGAAGGTGTACTCACCCTTCGAACGTTGCTTACTCTAAGTTCAAAACGTAGTTATCTTAAGCGAAGGTGTACTCACCCTTCGAACGTTGCTTACTCTAAGTTCAAAACGTAGTTATCGTAAGCGAAGGTGTACTCACCCTTCGAACATAGTGTTTACTCTAAGTCAGGCGTAGTTATCTTAAGCGAAGGTGTACTCACCCTTCGAACGTTGCTTACTTTAAGTTCAAAACGTAGTTATCTTAAGCGAAGGTGTACTCACCCTTTGAACGTTGCTTACTCTAAGTTCAAAACGTAGTTATCTTAAGCGAAGGTGTCCTCACTCTTCGAACGTTGTTTACTCTAAGTCAGGCGTAGTTATCATAAGCGAAGTTGTACTCACCCTTCGAACATAGTTTTACTCTAAGCTCAGGCGTAGTTATCCTAAGCGAAGGTGTACTCACCCTTCGAACATAGTTTTACTCTAAGCTCAGGCGTAGTTATCGTAAGCGAAGGTGTACTCACCCTTCGAACATAGTTTTACTCTAAGCTCAGGCGTAGTTATCGTAAGCGAAGGTGTACTCACCCTTCGAACATAGTTTTACTCTAAGCTCAAGCGTAGTTATCGTAAGCGAAGGTGTACTCACCCTTCGAACGTTGTTTACTCTAAGACAGGCGTAGTTATCGTAAGCGAAGGTACCTCCACCCTTCGAACATAGTTTTAATCGGAGTTCTATCGTAGTCACTCACAGCGAAAGGAATTATAGCAAGTAACGGCATAAATATGAATAAGCAAAGATTAATTATATCACTTTAATTTATATAATGCTTAAAAATTAATAATAACTAAGTAACGTACTCATTAAGCAATAAATTAACAAATGAAAATAATAAAGAATTACTCTACAGTTTAAAACTAAAACGCTGGCTTTCTTATTTAAAACAACGGAATCATTGGTAAATAAATTATTTTGTAAGAACCCCTGGTTTACTCACTGAGCCTACCTCAGCAAAAATCAGTAACGAGCAAAAGGGTTCGTTACAAATGGCGCCCGAGCAGGGACTTTAAAGACATAGAAAACACGAAAGCTAGATAAGAAAATAAATACAGAGAGCTAAAAGACAGAGAACAAAGCCAAAGCCAGTAAAGAAAACGAAAGTCAGAGCAAAACCAGCAGCGTAACACAACACATGATAAAAATGGTCAATTCTTCCTGGGTATACTTTCTACGGAAAGACGAGTTGCAAGGGTACGCAGAAGAATTTGGATTCGATAGCACAGGAACGGTGCAAGAAGCAAGAAAGAATTTTGCTACCTTCATCACAGATCAAGGGCAGAAACCAGAGCTGCAACCACGCCTGGCAGAGCTAGAGGCAAAACACGGGAGGTCACCATCTCCGGCAAGAAATCCCGAGATACCGAAAATAAATGTGCCGGTAACACACACAGGCGGTCAACAAGATTTTAACCCCCCAACAATGTCATACGAGCAACCAGCAGCCGCGCACGCAGAATATACAGGATACGTAGAACACGCAGGAGCGCATCAAATACCATATTCCACGGTAATAGACCAGGTCAGGAAGTGGTCTTTTAAATATGATGGTGGAAAAGAACCACTGGCCTTCATAGAAAGAGTAGAGGAGCTAGCCGAAGTATACGGGTTAAACAAGGATCTATTACCCCGAACAATGCCCGAACTGTTGAAAGATAACGCGCTGAAATGGTTCCGGAACAATAATCGGCAGTGGCAAGAATGGAATGCATATAAGAGGGATTTCCTACGGTTCTTCCTGCCATCCAAATACTTCGAGCATCTGGAAGATGAGATCCGACAAAGGCACCAGCGGCAAAGAGAAAAATTCAAAGACTACCTCATCGAGCTGCAGAATTTAATGCGACATGCAGGTTTCTCAGAGCAAGGAAAACTAGAGCGCATATACCGCAACAGTCTCCACGACTATCAGCTTTATATAAAGCGAAAAGACTTCAAGGACCTCGAGGAGCTGATTAGTCTTGCCGAAGATTTTGAAAGTCTGCAAAAAGAAGCTCCGCCGACCAGACCATCCATACCACGACAGCGAGAAGAGCATCACCGCAGAATTAAGCAAGAAACCGAGTTTCCAATTAACCCACGGACGGCATGTCGACGTTGTGGAAAG
Organism: Dichetophora obliterata; assembly: GCA_963920525.1. Classification (NCBI taxonomy): domain Eukaryota; kingdom Metazoa; phylum Arthropoda; class Insecta; order Diptera; family Sciomyzidae; genus Dichetophora; species Dichetophora obliterata. Next base: position 85,859,302 of record OY986438.1, on the reverse strand, counting down.
GATAGGCACTACAAATACGAATGCAGAAACCCCGCTATAACTTTCTGCTGGGAATGCGGAAAAAGAGGTACTTTGACAATAAACTGCTGCAGACAATCATCGGGAAACTATCAAGGGTACCGTCCAAGGCGAGTACAAACGGATACCCAGAACCAGCGTCCTCGCAATTAAACACCATCACGCAAAACGGGAACCACGTGGTCGCTATAGTCACGATAGGCAACCACACGACCAAGGCGACGATCGACACTGGGGCAACACGGAGTTTTATCAGCAGATCCCTAGCAAGTAAAATAAAGGAATCAAGCAAACTCGAAAACATATCGACTCGCATACGATTGGCTGACGGGACCACGAAGGAGGTTAATCAGCAACTCGTAGTAAACATAAAACTCGGAGGAAAACAATGCAACATAGAATTAATCATCCTGCACGACGTGATCGACGACCTTATTCTAGGCATGGACTTTCTGGTCAAAATAGAAACAAAATTGCAGTGCGGAGACTGCGCAATCATTCTCAAGGAAAACACGAACGATGGAAAAGAACAAGAAACAGCATGCTGTACGGTTATACGAACAGAAGAAACTAGATCAAGCACGGGTGAGTCACATGAAGCAACGAAGGTCGTACGAGCAGAAGAAGTGGAATTAAGTACAGGTGATCCACAAGAAGCAGCAAGGAGGTTACTACGCACCAGGAAAATCGAGTCAGGTCCAACCGACGAATCAAGAATCGAAAAGTTTGCAAAGGCAGAGCTGGGAAAATTCGAAGGTCTCAAAGGGGTGTCACATATCACCATGCACCGCAAGGGTAAGTTACACATCAAAGCAAGCGCTCTATCACAACAACCGCAAGAAATATTGCTTAGAAAGACAGATACCTCAGCCAAGAATACTCCTGTCTGCAAATGGTTATCGAAGAGAGAAGCAGAAGTTCAGCAGAATCCTGAAAAGTATCCGAACTACTTCAAAGAAAATGGTGTACTATACCGCTATATACCGCCAAACAAAAAAACTGACGACTACACACCGTGGAAAATGTGTGTACCAAGCTTCCAGCGAGAACAAGTAATAAAAGAAAATTACGATGATCCAACCGCAGGCCACATGGGCATCCGCAAGACCATCGCCAGAATAACAAGCCGATACTACTGGCCAGGCATGTTCAGAGACATAAGCCAGTATGTACGAAGGTGCTCTATCTGTCAGCAATTTAAATCAAATTCATCGCAGCAGCACCTGCGTCACCAACTGCCATCGCAGCAGCATCTGCGTAACCAACTGCCACGGCAGCCGCCACTGCATAATCAACGGCCATCGCAGCAGCATCTGCGTAACCAACTGCCACAGCAGCCGCCACTGCATACTCAACGGCCATCGCAGCAGCACCTGCGTCACCAACTCCCATCGCAGCAGCATCTGCGTAAACAACTGCCACAGCAGCCGCCACTGCATAATCTACGGCCATCGCAGCAGCACCTGCGTCACCAACTGCCATCGCAGCCGCATCTGCGTCACAAAATGCCATCGCAGCAGCATCTGCGTAACCAACTGCCACAGCAGCCGCCACTGCATACTCAACGGCCATCGCAGCAGCACCTGCGTCACCAACTGCCATCGCAGCCGTATCTGCGTCACAAACTGCCATCACAGCAGCATCTGCGTAACCAACTGTCACAGCAGCCACCACTGAATAATCAACAGCAGCGCAGTAGCAGCTGCGTCATCAAAAGCATCATAGTATCGCAGTAGCAGCTGCATCATCAAAAGCATCACAGAAGCGCAGTAGCAGCTGCGTCATCAAAAGCATCATAGTATCGCAGTAGCAGCTGCATCATCAAAAGCATCACAGAAGCGCAGTAGCAGCTGCGTCATCAAAAGCATCACAGGATCGCAGTAGCAGTTGCAACATCAAAAGCAACACAAGAGCGCAGTATCAGCTGCGTCATCAGAAGCATCACGGCACGGCAGTAGCAGCTGCATCATCAAAAGCAGCACAGAAGCGCAGTAGCAGCTGCGTCATCAAAAGCATCACAGCATCGCAGTAGCAGCTGCAGCATCAAAAGCATCACAGAAGCGCAGTAGCAGCTGCGTCATCAAAAGCAGCACAGCAACGCAGTAGCAGCTGCATCATCAAAAGCACCACAGCATCGCAGTAGCAGCTGCATCATCAAAAGCAGCACAGCAGCGCAGTAGCATCTGCATCATCAAAAGCAGCACAGCAGCGCAGTAGCAGCGGCGTTATCAACAGCATCACAGTAGCACCGTAGCAGCTGCGTCATAAAACCCTCACAGCAAAAGTAGCACAGCAACGCAGTAGCAGCTGCGTCATCAAAAGCATCACAGCATTGCAGTAGCAGCTGCGTCATCGAAAGCATCACAGCAGCTGCGTCATCAAAAGCAGCACAGCAACGCAGTAGCAGCTGCGTCATCAAAAGCATCACAGCATTGCAGTAGCAGCTGCGTCATCAAAAGCATCACAGCAGCTGCGTCATCAAAAGCAGCACAGCAACGCAGTAGCAGCTGCGTCATCAAAAGCATCATAGCCACACTGTTAGAGCAACGTCAACAAAATCAGCAAGGCAGCACAGCAGCAGCTGCCTAATCAAAGCAGTGAAGTATCAGCTGCATTATCAGCAACATCAGGTGTCAACAGTGGCGTAACAGCATACATTATCCATAGCACCATCAATAAACGCAATTGACAGGGTCGTCAAACAGTTGCACAGTCTGAGCCAGAGTGCAGCGTTCGCAACCGCAGCAACGAGACTGGCAGACCACCGCCACTGGATTCCGAAATCGAGGCTGCAGTAACGAGTACGAGGCGGCAGCGGCTTTCATTTCAAAGAGTAATCGAAGGCAGACGATACCGTGTTCGAATTGGCAAGAACGGACAAGTGATGGTCACCACTGACGGGGAAAGAAAAGGGGGGGTGTGAGGACTCAAATTGTTACACAATTTGGGTCTCACAAAGTATATAAGTGAATTGTTAACTGAATTTAAAATATGCAAAATGTTAACAACCAAAACATGAAATGTAAATTAAACTATCTTAATTAAATTTAAAGATTTATTATATATTATGAATAAGATGTATAGAAATTATTATATTATATTATATCTTATTAGGTAAAATATATAATATTAATGTTATAAATATTCTATTGGGGAAATAATAATGTATTGAATAACAAATAAGTAAACAAATAATGAATGCACACATACAAACATGCAGAGCCATGCACACAGTCACATATACACAGGCAGGGAAAACAAAACAAGTGAACACGGAACAGAAAGGCAACGGGAGAATATAAAGCAGTCGCGTTTGCTTAGCACAGGCAGTCTTGTCGCAGGCGCAGTAGCATGCACATGCTTTGAGACTGAGTAGTTAGTTCAATCGTAGTTATCTTAAGCGAAGGTGTCCTCACCCTTCGAACGTTGTTTACTCTAAGTCAGGCGTAGTTATCCTAAGCGAAGGTGTACTCACCCTTCGAACGTTGCTTACTCTAAGTTCAAAACGTAGTTATCTTAAGCGAAGGTGTACTCACCCTTCGAACGTTGTTTACTCTAAGTCAGGCGTAGTTATCCTAAGCGAAGGTGTACTCACCCTTCGAACGTTGCTTACTCTAAGTTCAAAACGTAGTTATCGTAAGCGAAGGTGTACTCACCCTTCGAACATAGTGTTTACTCTAAGTCAGGCGTAGTTATCTTAAGCGAAGGTGTACTCACCCTTCGAACGTTGCTTACTCTAAGTTCAAAACGTAGTTATCTTAAGCGAAGGTGTACTCACCCTTCGAACGTTGCTTACTCTAAGTTCAAAACGTAGTTATCGTAAGCGAAGGTGTACTCACCCTTCGAACATAGTGTTTACTCTAAGTCAGGCGTAGTTATCTTAAGCGAAGGTGTACTCACCCTTCGAACGTTGCTTACTTTAAGTTCAAAACGTAGTTATCTTAAGCGAAGGTGTACTCACCCTTTGAACGTTGCTTACTCTAAGTTCAAAACGTAGTTATCTTAAGCGAAGGTGTCCTCACTCTTCGAACGTTGTTTACTCTAAGTCAGGCGTAGTTATCATAAGCGAAGTTGTACTCACCCTTCGAACATAGTTTTACTCTAAGCTCAGGCGTAGTTATCCTAAGCGAAGGTGTACTCACCCTTCGAACATAGTTTTACTCTAAGCTCAGGCGTAGTTATCGTAAGCGAAGGTGTACTCACCCTTCGAACATAGTTTTACTCTAAGCTCAGGCGTAGTTATCGTAAGCGAAGGTGTACTCACCCTTCGAACATAGTTTTACTCTAAGCTCAAGCGTAGTTATCGTAAGCGAAGGTGTACTCACCCTTCGAACGTTGTTTACTCTAAGACAGGCGTAGTTATCGTAAGCGAAGGTACCTCCACCCTTCGAACATAGTTTTAATCGGAGTTCTATCGTAGTCACTCACAGCGAAAGGAATTATAGCAAGTAACGGCATAAATATGAATAAGCAAAGATTAATTATATCACTTTAATTTATATAATGCTTAAAAATTAATAATAACTAAGTAACGTACTCATTAAGCAATAAATTAACAAATGAAAATAATAAAGAATTACTCTACAGTTTAAAACTAAAACGCTGGCTTTCTTATTTAAAACAACGGAATCATTGGTAAATAAATTATTTTGTAAGAACCCCTGGTTTACTCACTGAGCCTACCTCAGCAAAAATCAGTAACGAGCAAAAGGGTTCGTTACAGTATCTTTAATTGGATACGCTTCGGGCCAACGTGTGTTTCTGTCAACTAGGGTAAGCAAATATCTGTAACCTTGTGATATTGGTAAGGGACCAACTATATCGACGTGAACGTGTTCGAAACGTCCGTGTGGAATGTCTATCTTTTGTGGGATTGTCTTCGTATGTTTGTGTATCTTTGCTCGTTGACATCTAATGCATTCTTGTGACCATTTATTGATTTGTGCGTTCATTTTAGGCCAAAAATATCTTTGTGTAATGAGTTTTCGAGTAGCTCGTGTACCTGAGTGTGAAATGTTATGTATTTGTTCGAAAATTTGTTTGCGTAATGTTTGTGGGATATATGGACGTGTTTCTGAATTAGTTTGTTCGCACCAAATTTTAGTGTTAAGTATTGGTATGTGTACTTGTTCTAGTTTGTAAATATGTTTGTTTAGTATTTCTTGTAGTTCTGAATCTATATTTTGTTCTTTGTGTAGAGTTTTGAGATTAATCTCTGAGGTTGTGAAAGCCTCTATCTCAGCTCTTGAAAGTGCGTCTGCTACGGTGTTATCTGTACCTTTAATGTGTCTGATGTCGTTGGAAAACTGTGCGATGTATTCTAAATGTTGTATTTGTCTTGGACTTCTCTCAGTTTTTGAATGTAATGCTGAAGTTAGTGGTTGTGATCCGTGTATATGGTAAATGTGCGTCCTTCTAAATAGTGTCTAAAGTGTTTAATTGTGAGGTAAATGGCTAGTAGTTCGCGATCGAACGTGCTGTATTTTATTTCTGTAGTAGATAATTTTTTTGAAAAGAATGCCAGTGGTTCTGTTTCTTGATTATGTTCTTGTTGTAAGACTGCGCCTATAGCGGTGTTTGATGCATCCACAGCGATAGAAAGTTTTGCTTTACTATTGAAATGTTTAAGTAGTGTTTCCTTAGCGAAACTTTCTTTTATCTCTGTGAATGCTTGTGTTGTGTTTTCTGTCCATGTTAAGTGTTTGTCCTTTGTTTTGGTTGCTGTAGTTACCATTTCGTAAATGTGTGTGAGTGTGTGTGCTAGTTTTGGAATGCATCTGTGGTAGTAGTTAATCATCCCGATGAATTTCTGCATTTGTTTGACTGTTTCTGGTTTTGGGTAGTCTTTTATGCATTGAATTCTATCGGGAGATGGTTGTATGCCTTTGTTTGAAATTGTGTAACTTAGAAAATTTATTTTGTCCACGCCGAAAATACATTTATTGGGTTTGATGTTTAGTCCGTAATTGTCTAGTTTTTCAAAAACTAAATTTAGGTGTCTAATGTGTTCTTCTTCTGTCTCACTGGCCACTAAAATCTCATCAAGGTATACGAAAACGAAGTCTAGTTCTCTCAGTACTTCGTTTATAAATCGTTGGAATGTTTGAGCTGCGTTACGTAAACCGAATGGCATTCTTAGAAACTCAAACATTCCGAACGGTGTGGTGATTGCAGTTTTATGTATGTCTTCTGTAGCCATGGGTATTTGGTGGTGTGCTCTGATTAAGTCTAATTTTGAAAATATGTGTTTATTGTGTAAGTCTATATTCAAGTCGTGTATGTGTGGTAAAGGGTAGCGGTCTGGAATTGTAATTGCGTTAAGTCTTCTATAGTCACCACAGGGTCTCCAGTCATTCACATCCTTTTTAGGTACCAAGTGTAGAGGAGACGCTGACATGGAGTCTGAAGGACGACAAATGCCTACTTTAATTAAAAAATCAAATTCTTTTTTAGCAATTTTGTATTTGTTAGGGTCTAGGCGTCTGGGTCTGGAAAAAGGTAGCTGTCCTTCTGTAGTTATATGGTGTACTGTTTTGTGTTTAACTGGTTTGTTGTAGTCTGCTTCTGTAGTCAGTGATGGATAATTTTTGAGTATATTTGTGTATTTGTTTTCTAGTGAAATTAGTTTAGGTAATGATGTTTCTGTGAATGCTGTGATGGCGTTGACTGTTAATTGTGTAAGTGGATCAATGAGCTTTTTGTGTTGTAAGTCTATTAGGAGTCCGTATTTTGTTAAAAAATCTGCTCCTATGATAGGTCGTGTAATGTCTGCTAATATGAATGTAAAAGGAAAGTCACGTCTTAGTTTTAAATTTACGTTTTGTAATTTCTTGCCAAAAGTCGCAATCGTGCTACCGTTAGCTGCTGTCAGTATTAAGTCTGAATTTTATTGGTGGGGTCTAAATTTATTTACGGGAAGTACTGATTCTTCAGCTCCGCTGTCTATTAAAAAATGTATGTGGTTGTCATTGTCATAAATAAAAAGACGGCGTGTTAGAATTGTTTGACTTCCATTATTAGCCGTCGCAATTATGGAGTCACCTAGTTTGTCGAATTGTGTTGTGTTGTGTTGAGTGTCGTTTTGTCTGAATGAACATGGTTGTTCACATCGTCTAGCTGCCCCACCAAATCTAAAGTGGTATCTGCATACCCAGTTGACAGGTCGCGATATGCTTCTTGAAGGGGATCTACGTTTTGAGTATCTTTGGTAATTTGTTTCTCGTGAATTATTACGATATCGATCGTTTTTTAGTTCTTGGACCTCAATTGCCAGTTTGTTGAAACTTGTTAGAATCTTTGAGGTCGTTTCGGCAAACGATTGCGTAATCATCGTGAGTTCAGTAGATTTAGGGATGCGTTGGGTATCATTGCCAACTGAAGCTACTTCTGTTTCTGACATAACTTCCCACAGTTTGTCAGCTAATCTCAATAATTCATCTAAGTCTCTGTGATTAGATCCGGTAAATGCTATATTGAGACTTTTGGGGAGCTTTCGTAGCCAAATTTTAGAGATTAATTCATTATCAACTGTGGTACCGGCCAACATGAGTAGTCTATAGAATTGAGATGGTTTTTGGTCACCCATCTCGGTGCCAGACAGAATTTTGTCGAACCTCTTAGTCTCGCTCAGAGTGTTTCTAACGATTAATGTTCTTTTTAAACCTTCATATAAATTTGAAGACGGAGGTTTTTGAATAAAGTCGAGCACCGTTATGATTACCTCTTGAGGTAGAGCTGTAACTAGCTATTCGTACTTTGTTTTGTCAGTGGAAATTCCTTTTGATTGAAATTGAATTTCTGCATGGACGAACCATGCATCTGGACAAGTTGTCCAAAATTGTGGCAATTTAACTGATGCCGCTTGAATTTCTGACCGCATTGGAGTGTCAAATGGATTGACGAAATCAGTCTGTAAATGTATAAGGGGACGATGGTCGCCTTCGCCAAAGTGAGCGAGAGGGTCAGAAGTTTGTGAAGGTATAGGTGTTTGCCTAGGAACGGGTGATGGTGTGTGTGACAGACTCATAATTTCCTAAAATGTATGCCTATTAGTGTATTTCCTAACTTGTGCTGCCCTAGTGCAGTGGAGTGCCTACGAATATGATACAATTAGTTTCTTACGTCCCGATTGTATAATATTCGTTAAAAGAAGCTAAGTGTGTACCTCGTGAGAAACTAGAATAACAAGGCAACCTGAAAAAATTTTTATAAAATGTAACAAACAAAAGGATTTACATAAATTGTCAAAAAAAATTTAACACAGTATACAAAAATATTTTTTTATGTAGAAAGAAAATTGTTGTTGCTGCTAATGTTGTTGTTGTTGCTGTTAATGTTGTTGTTGTTGCTGCTGCAAATGTTGTTGTTGTTGCTTTTATTGCTGCTGTTGTTGTAGATGTTGTTGTTATTACTGCTACTGTAGTTGTTTTGTTGTTGTTGTTGTTGTTGTTGTTATTTAGTTTTTGTTGTTGTTGTAGTTGTTGTTGTGGCTTTGGCTAGTGGAAGCGACGACTGATGAGGAACTTGAAGTGGAGGTGGCGTTGACGGGTATTTTTTTGATGTATAAATTTATATGCCTATTGTGTATGGCAACTTTACTCTCAGTTGAGTTGCGGTTGCCAAATTCTTATTATCGATGGCAACACTCAGAACAATTTATCAACTCGCCGCTTTCACAGTTGCTTGTCAAGTTTTTGTGTTATTACCGATAGCCACTGTTATTTGGTTTGGTTGCGGAACCTGTCAAAAGTCAGCAACTGCTAATTACTTGTTGCAAGCTGGTGGCGTTGTGCAAAAGCGAGAAATGGATGCATCGTAAGTTTTGGAAATTTATGTTGTGTGGATTATTTATAGATTATTTATTTTCATAGAAACATAAAGATTACAAACAAGCAACAGTTCGATATTACTTTGAGTTTGAGAGTTCCAAAGGGTTGGATTTGTCTCTGATTTTCCTTCTTATACGCAACACATCAACATCACTGCATCCGTTTCCGTCATCAAAATATAAATCATTACTTATATCCATATTTATTTGTTTTCTTTCTATAAATGGCTTTTTCCAATTTTAAACTTATTGAATATATAAAATTTTTAACATAAGCCGTTTTCTTTTTGACAGCTCGTTATTGTTTTCTTTGGCAACTCGCTGAAAATAGCAACTTGAAATTGGTTGTGATACGAAATACCAGATGACAGTTCGGTTGCTTTAAAGTTGGGTTGCTTATTTGGCTACGCAACTCTGTTTGGTTGCCCTACGCAATAGGCCTATTAGTTGTATTAAGCGATTCTGGTAATTTTCCTCTTGATTTCTGTATATTGAATAATATTGACGGCGTGGTTGACACTGTATCTGTGAAAACATACGGATCCTCACGAGTTGATATTGGTGCACTTGCATTTGTTGTTGTAAGTCTGGCTGCTTGCTAACATGACATGAGAGTTGAGACTAATGCGTTACTTGGACGTATGCGTAAGAGGCGACTTCCGTATGCAGCCAACTTTTTGCAAATGTTGTGCAAAAGTAGTATGATGGAAAATCGAGGACGGCCAGGTTGTTGATATATTAGGGAGAGCAGGTGCTACAGGCGATGGCGATGGTAGCGAGGCCGGAGATGTTGGCGGACTCACTATGGTTTCCAAAAGCAGTGGCGTTTGCCAGAGCAACGGTGCTGGCAATGAAGTTTGATGCTGTTGTAACTGCGGCTGCTGTTTTTGCTATTTTGGACGCACAATGCCGATACTTGTAGTTGTTGGTTTTTGTAGTTCATCTCCTAGCAGGATCGCCAGTATTTGGTGCACAACAAACTTTTTTTTTAATGTGGAAATAAAAAATTAACTTTTTATTTCGGTCAAATTTTCCTGCCAAGACAACTACAAGTGAACCAACTAATTTTAGAAGTTGCCATCACCTCCCCATGAGGTCTTAACAGCATCCTCATTCCAGTCATCAGCGCCGGTAGCTACGTTCTCAGCAGCAACCTCTTCAGCCCAGTTGGTAGCCTCTTCTACTGGATGATCAACGACCTCAGCCTCAATCTTGGGAGCTGGCAAGAGTTCTTTAGCAGCAGCTTCCTCCTTCTCAGCCTCCTCAGGATCGCGATAGAAGAACAAGTCAACAACGACGGGCCATTCAACATTCCGAGAGATGGTGCCACGAAGGCGGAGCACTTCACGAGACAACAACCACCACATCAAACCAATGGAGTGAGGTGACTTGTTGTTGCATGGGATAGCAATATCAATATAACGCAATGGCGAGTCAGTATTTGTAAAAGCAATGACTGGGATGTTGACATAAGAAGCTTCCATGATGGGTTGATGATCAGTCATGGGATCTGTGACAACCAACAGACGTGGTTCGCGGAAAGCTGACTGAATCTGATTGGTGAATGCACCAGGAGTAAAACGACCAGCAATTGGGGTGGTGTCAGTGTACTTGGCAAACTTCAGGACAGCACGTTGACCAATGGGACGAGATGAAATGACAAAGACATCCTGAGGATACTCGATGGCGGCAATGGCGCGTGCGGCCAACATCAGTTTCTCCCAGGTCTTGCCCAAGTTAAGAATGTTAACGCCATCAGGGCGGCGTTTGTAGACGTATTGTTCCATCTGAAAGTTCACGTTTTCCGAACCCAAATGGGTCGTCGCGACCAACATCTTTGTGATATCATCCTCTTTGAGGGACAAAATATCCAAACCTCCCGACATTTTAACGTATTAAGAGTAACGAGACGTTGTCGATGCCACTGGGAGTGATAATAAAATGGAAATGGAACTTTATAATTTTGATTTATAATTTTTATTTTTTTTAATATATTTTTTATAACTGTTTATTTGAAAATATTTTATTCAACTGAAATTTTCAAGTGAAAATTTCTGATTGATACAAGTATGAATATTTATACAAATATTTTTATAATAACAAGTATTTATAACAAAGTGTAAATAAATTAACATAAGAATAATATAAATGTTAAGTTGAGGTAAGTAAGATGTAAATTAATAATCAACAATAGGTAAGTACAATGTAAGTTAAGAATCAACGAGAAGGTAAGTAAAATGTAAGTTGAAAATCAATGTAATAGAAGATAAGTAAAATGGAAGTTAGGAATTCAACTAATGTGGTGATGCAACTTAAAGTTATTGAGTCACCACAGATATGTCAACAGTCCATATATATTGAGTAAAATATATTTTAATATTCCTCTTCGTCCTAGAAGATCTTTTGAGTTACTCCACATAAGCTTTTGTAGAACTAATTATTTGCAAAATTAACCTCTTAGAAGCGCTTGCGGTGATTTTAATTTTGTATCTGATGTTATATCCTTAAGTGAATCCATGGACTCAATCAAACATAAAATTATAGATTACCTGCAGTACCGTCGTTGATTATGTAAAGTTTTCTCAAACATATATCTGTTGCATCTGGTGATATTTGTAAACACATTAATATAACAATCTAAATGGATAAATGGACCTAAGCGTAAAATGAATAATTTTGGTGTATGAACATCTAAATAATCGGAACGGACCTAAACCTGGATCTTCAATTGCCTTATATCTTCATGATGATTGTGACAACATTTGTCGACGGTACCGTGGTGTCTTGGTTTTTACCTCCTGAAACACTACGTTAGATCGATTTGTAATATATTCATAGGAGTGGCCGATAAGACTTAGTTTGTCTTGGTGCCTGCGTTCGCAACTGGTTTTCTTTGTTTTATGAAAATTGGTTTGGTGAAGTTGACCTAGTTTGTCGAGTAACCACCCTGTCAAGCCAGGATCCCACCGGCTTCAGGAAGACAGAACGATATATATTATATATATACTTATTGGAGTGGTGTTTAATTGAGCATGAGACCTTGTTTGTCACACGACTCCGCCGATGTCCAGATACAAAAATTGTTGCTAACTTGACCTTGTTTGTCTCGAAAACGCAACCCTGCTATGCTGTCTGATATTATCGATTTGACTTAACTTTTTTTTTTATTTTTTTATTTTTATACTTTTATAAAATTACTAGAAAATACCCGCTGCTTCGCCTGCGATAAAAATATTAAATACAATGAAAAAATTTTAAATCTTAAAATGAAAGTATTTAGTTGTATTAAAACAAATTCAAAATATAAAAATTATTGTGTTTGTTTTGTTTAATTCATAATTAAAAATGGTATATATATTAGGAAATTACTTTATTTAATTTGAATAACTAATAATTTGAATATTTTAATGGTAAATGTTATGATGACATAAATTTACCTGGCTTTCTTTTTTTTTTACTTTTGAAAAAGTCCTGCATAACGGCATTATAAAAAAATTTGGGTAACAAATTTTTAAAATTTGTAATCAAAAATGTAATTTTTTACATATATTCTGAAAATAAATATATTCTTCTTGAATTGTTGTAGTTAATCGGCCTTCTTCAGTTATTAATTGTTGTTATTGGGCTTCGGCAAAACAACAATTCTTCTCAAATTTAAAAAAAACCGTTATAATGACATCAAACTTTTGGCGATATCTCAAAAACTATAGACTTTCTCAATGCATAACAATACATTCTTATATGGACAGTAGTTGATTAATAAAATTAACGGTAATTTTTTTTTCTTTTCGGAAATACATATTTTGTACGGATATTAGGTATGTTTTAAAAAATCTGTTATTATGACATTAAAATTCTTGCGATATCTCAAAACTATAGATTTTCTCAGTATAACTCATAAGCCTCAGAATAAGAAAAAAACGATTGAAATTTCATGTTTTGACTTAGCAAGCTAACCTTTCCGCCATTTTCAAATCGATTTTCATCCAACTTTCTTTGTTTGAAAGTTAAGTAAATTAAGAAATTCAGTAAATTGGGAAAATGAGAAAAGGTTTACCGTTACCTCACCAATGCAATGTTTTATATTGTTTTCAAAAAACCTCTAAAATATACAACTTGTACTAAACAATAGACCAAGAGTTGGTTTCGTTGTACATATTTTTTTTTTTTTTAATTTAATTTTTTTAAATTTTCATTTTCCTTATTCTTTCATATAGCATAATTTACCTGCAAAAATTGTTCTATTTTGACACAAACAGTTTCTATCATTAAAAACCATGGGCCACCTACCCCCCTATAAGATTTTTTTGATGAAAACTAATTTGCCTTAAAATGTTGTTATGTTTTTTGCAATGTGCTACAACTTAAAAACTAATTTATGTGAAAAAAATTTTCAAATATAGCTTAAAAAATAATTCTGCGAAGAATATTTCAAATATTTCAAACTATTCCAAAATTATATAGATAAATAAATGTTTTAATATATTTCCTTATCTATATATTCATAGTTAACGTTAAAGTTATAGTAGAATTTATCCTGACCCAATTCAATGAATTTTTTATGATCGTTTTGTGAATTTGTAAAAGTGTAAATTGATTTTCCAACAAAACACATGCTAGACGTTTCCGTTTGAAACATCAATGCATGACGATCAGAATTTTCTGATATATACGGCATTCTTATTGATGTATAGTATTGCTCGGCAGGCGTTGTCCTGCCGCAGATCACCTTACTGCGATATACGCATTTTCATGCTGTTCGGAACAAAAAATTTATATATTCGCCATTTTTAGTACAGTTGCCGAAAGTAGCCGTATGAACTAAATTAACAAATTTTAGTCTAATACCACCAAAACCGTTCGAAGTATAACATTTTTGATTAATTCTGGGCGGTAATGGGGGTGTGGCAAAATTTTTTCACTTAAACCATCTCATACTCGAAACAACAGAGTGCCACAATTTCAGCTCAATTGAGCTTAAACTTAGTGCGCTTTGCTTTACTCCAAGCTTATCCCCCGAAAAGTGGACTTAACTAAAGTGGGTCATGCCCGTTTTTAGTAAAGTTAGCGAAAGTAACCATACAACGTAGATTACCAAATTCTAGTCTCATACGACCAAAATCATATAATAAATCGTTTGATACCTATATCGTGTTAATCTGTTCAGCGGTTCTTGCGTGATTGTCAAACATCCGTGCAGTGTCACAACGCTTTTATATATTCGTATAGTTAGACTAACACAATCTCAAGTGGGGAAAAGCTGGCTGGCAAGGCTGCAAAACATAATTAATGCTGATAACTAAATTCTGGCAACTCCCCTCAAGACATTAACAGAGAAAATTAATTAAGACTGAATCTCCCTGAAAGTAAAGCTGGATTCGCTGATCACCTTCAGCATGTTTTTAAAGTTTTTTTTCATATGAAGTTTTCGCTCAGAGAGAAAAATTTCTGTACGCTCTCAACTTGATTAACATTATTTTAAATCACACAAAAACATGCTGAAGGTTATCAGTGAATTCAGCTTAACTACACAACATGGCTGTCGTGTTATATTGAGAGAAGTTCTCTTGACAAAGAGAGAAAAGCTTTGTTTGCTGTTATATTGCGCTGCTGGTTGAATGTACGCATCAAATAAAATGCGTGATTTTGCAATAATTAAAGAATACATTTTTCAAAAAACTTGGTAAGCTATAACAATCTTTATTATCAAAGGAAACGAATAAAAAAAGAATTATTAAAATCGGTTCAGCGGTTACCGAGCTTATTTTGGATCAAATTTGTGAGTTTCCTTTTATATAATAGTATAGATATAGATAATTCTCCGATTTTTTAAAGAAGGAAGATTTAAGAGTTGTAACCGATATTCATAAGGTGGTAAGTGAAAATCAGTATTACAATAAAGATAGCTTAGGCAAAACAAAAGAAATTGTTTCTGCACTGATTAAATGTCGTCTATGTAACAACCGTATCGTGGGCACCAAACAACTGGAGCGTATTCTAAGATAGGCCGCACTAGGGAAGTGAATAAGGTTTTCGTTATGAATGGATCATTAAACTCTTTTGCCCAACGTTTAACAAATCCTAAAGTACTATTTGCTCTATTTATTATTTTATTTACATGAATATTAAAGCGTAGTTTAGGATCCATTGTAACTCCAAGATCATTGAAAATATCTAAGGACTCCAATGGATAACCACAAATTTTGAAGGTACATATAATTGATGGTTTGGGCGAGAAAGCCATATGCTTGCATTTCTTCATGTTGAGGTTCATACGGTTCGTTTTGCACCAGTTATGAAGATGATCAATGTCGGCTTGCAAAAATACAGCGGCATTATCATTTTTAAAAGAAAGGAAATGCATCGTCAGCAAACATTAAGATGCTAGAATGCATTATGACAGATGGCAAACCGTTTAAAAAAAGTAGAAACAGAAGGGGCCCAAGATGACTTCCTTGTGGTACTCCTGAAGTAACAGGAAACTCATGTGATTTCTTGAGCTTAAAAAGAACAGATTGTGTTTTATTGCTTAAGTAAGATTCAATCCACTTTACCAACGGTAAAGGAAATCCAACAAGATGTAATTTAAGATCAATAGTTTGTGATTTACAACGTCAAAAGCTTTGCTAAAATCCGTGTAATTAACATCGGTCTGCATGCCTTTTCCAAAATTTTCTATAGTTTTTGATGTAAATTCGAGAAGGTTAGTAACAGTGGATTTTCCAGAAAGAAATCCATGCTGGAAAGGAGACATTAAAGATTTAACGCTATGCGATAGTCGTGATGTAACAATTGCCTCTAAAAGTTTAGGCAAAGCGCTTAATTTTGTGATGCCACGGTAGTTATCAATTAAATACCTATTTCCGGATTTATGCAGCGGAATAATAAATGAATGCTTCCAGGCTGCAGGAAAATAGCAGGATTTTAATGATGAAGTAAATAGTAAAGATATTGAAGTTACTAATTCTTCACAGCAGTATTTTAATATACATGACGGATAAATAGTTATCAGACATTAAATAGTTATTAGGACCACTTTTATATGATGTTTTAATATTTTTTAAAAATGATAAGACTGTGTTTGCATCAATTATTGGGAAATAAATATCTCCAGATTGAATATTGAAAGGATAACTTAAATAATCGTACGACGATGATGAATAAGTCGTCTTGAAAAAGTCAGCGAAAAGATTGCAAATACTATTATCATTATCAGACTCAACAGAATTATACTTCATAAATGAAGGAAAGGAATCAATCTTACGTTTTGTGATAACAAAGTTCCAGAAGGATTTAGCATCAGATTTGATGTTTAATTTTACTTTTTTAAGTAGATATTATAGGATTGTTTGCCTAACCGTTGCTAACTGTATTTAATCGAGGTATAGCATCCAAAATCGCATATGTTATGTGTTTTTTGATATTTATAGTATTTTATAGTATTTCATAGTATTTAAATTTCAAGTTCCTCATTTTTCTTAATTCATTTGTATACCATACCGGACCCGATGTCAAAGAGCCTTTCCTTTGTGTTACAGCTTTTAGAAAACAATCATTGAGCGTTCTAAACGCATATACCGCATCATCAAGACTCTGAGAAGATAAACTTTTTGTATTAATATTTAGATTAGAATTCCAGTTTTTATTGGACAAGTTATTCTTCAAAATCATGTAGTTTGTTTTTTTAAAGTTCAACTCAATTGGCGGTTGAGAATCATAGTACTGCACAGATGGTTTTGGAAAATTTAAAATAATTTCTAATGTTGGATGATGAGAATCTTCGGGTGTAACCAGAGGATCTGATTTAGACACAGAAGCCATATTGCTGTCATCAAAAAACACCAGATCAAGCAAACGATTGTATTTGTTAAAGATGCAGTTAAGTTAAAACAGGCCTTGGATTGAGAGCTAGTTTAAAAAATAATTATCGGATGAACTTTCAGACGAAGGTAAAAATATTTCAGAACAGCAGTTCCAAGAAACATTTGGAAGGTTAAATCACCAGTTATTAAAATATGATCATTAGATTGCAGTTTTAAGCAAACTTTACTAATAGAACCCAAATATTTGCTATAAACTTCTAAGGTAAGAGGAATATATAAGCATGTAATAAAAAGGCTCAATGAACCAAACTTAACATGAACACAACAGAATTCAATGTCCAAGGATTCTGGAATTAATAACTCTCCAGAGAAATGTGTCACTTTGACTGCAATCAACACACACCCGCCTTTAGAGCAAATACCAGGAATAGAGTTTCTATCTTTGCGGTATATGTTAAATTTGTTGCACAGAATTTCAGTATTCAGAGTGTTAGGTTTCAGTCAAGTCTCACTAAAAGCAATTATATTAAAGTGAAGGTTGTGACTCAAAATTTATATATTATTTAGTTTTGTGTTAATTCCACGAACGTTTTGGTAAAAAATAAGGAACTGAAAGCAACAATCTAGTTTTTTGATTCTTGTTAAGAACCGGTAAAGTAGCCAAGGAAGTTGTAGGCCGAGGTCTAGAAATAAATTCATGCACCATCGTATTGTCAGGCCAAAACTTTTGATCCAATGCCTTGTTTAAAAGATCACCAGGCAAAGATATTTTAAAAGAGGACGTAACACGCTCGTATGAAAAATTGAATTTGTAAACAGAGATATTTTTATTTACAGCATTCAGCTTAGAGTTTATATAGAAAAACACGTCTTCACCGGATGTATCAGCTTCAAAACGAGAAACAAATATAGATTTCGCAGGCTCAATAACCACAAGTTCTTTATGAACAGGGGCTTTGTTACTGCTGTTCGATATTTGTATCGGTATCGCTCCTGTAAAACCGAAATAGTTTGAGAAGGTGCAGGAACCACATTCGAGGCGGAACCACAAGTTTCAGCGTAAGTTTGTTTTTTGTGCCAGAAAAGCGAGGATAGTCAGCATTCTCCTCTATGATTGGTATTGTTTCAACAGAAGGAGAAATCTGACGCAGAGACCTTAGTTGGTGCGATATTATCAGTCATTTGATCAATATTGACAGCTCCAATTGATTGATCTTAAAGCTGTATGTTCATATTAGGAAAAAGAGTTGCAGTAGAAGGTAGAATAGTATTATTATTGGGCGATGGCGTGGCTATATCAGTAGTTTTAGCTTAACTACGAAGATTTTTGTTTGAACGTTTACGTTTTGGAGAATTGTAAGCTTCATCCATAATTTAAAACTTTTTAAACAAATCTTCATATTCACTCAGTCTATCTTGTGCTACCTTTAGATCCTTAGCTACCTCCAAAGAACATTTTCGAGATTGTCTAATAAGTTTAAAGATCTCAACATTTGTAAACCTGCAATCTTCACATGACCAACGAAGTCCCTTACTTTCGTTGAGTGCATCGAAGATCCTCGCAGTCAACGCTGTACACTTGCTATGAAAAAATGAATCACACAACCAGCAAGTAACCAGCCGGTCTGATTCACCTTTTACAGCGCAGTTTCGGAAATTGCAGATCGTTTTCAGTTAAATAGAAAGTTTTGCAATATAGATGTAAGTAAAAGAAGTAAAATGAACTTAAATGCGTAAAATGAAAAACAGTTTATTTTGTTTAAAGACACTGTACTGTAGAAACTTTGCAACCCTGATTTTGTAGAACCAACGAATTGAAAAGTTTTATAAGCACTAGAGTTCTTGCAGTAGAGGTAAAACAGATATAGAAAGAAAATACGATAATTTGCTCTATAGAAACCTGTTTGCGCTAAAAACAAAACAGGAAGAAGGAAAGAAGCAAAGTATAAGCAAATATATATATATATATTATATATCTTAGTATTTTAAAAAGGATGAAAGCCACGTTGTCAAGCTTCCAGATGTATGTGCAAGTTGATCAGAAAGCTGTTTATTTTTATTTATTAATTTAGAACTTTTAGCTTCAGATTACTTTAAATGTTAGAGCTCGAAAAAACACGTCTAAACGGTTAACTTAATCCTAACTTGGACACACCAGCAAAAAAAGGAGAATAACATACTCTATTCTAAATTTGTCCATTCCCATACTCTAAACCCATCTCCTTCTGTTCAAGTCACTAGTGAAGCCTCTTATAAAGCTGGTAGCCCCACATCTTTCATCGACCCTCTTCAACCAGCAAGAGTGAAACTTACTTTAAACTCTTGTGTTGACACTGAGAGCAGATATGCCCTTTCTCGCCTAAGAGAGAATAGTGTCTACAACAATGTGCGTCTGTATCTTGCTTACTTGTATAAAGCACCGGTCTCTACCTGTATAAAAGGCAAGAACGCAATTATTCCTTACCAAATTATTACTCCTAATCAAAACCCCAGCCCATTTTTTGTCATTCTTTACTGCCAAAATGTAAGAGGATTGCGCACTAAAATCTCTACAGGGTTCCTTAATTCCCTTAAGCTTCCCTATGACATCTTTTCCATTACTGAGACCAATTTTACGGCCGGCTTCAAGGATACTGAGGTCTTTGCGTCCGATTTCATGGTTTTTAGAGACGATGGTCTCGGCGAAGATGATCTCTCCTCAGGTCGTGGTGTCGTTCCTACTATTCACAATCACTTCGATCCAACCTTTATAAAAAATTCCCACACTGCTAACTTTGAATTTATATGTGCCAAAGTTTGCATAGCAAAACAAAATGTATTCATTATCTGCTGTTATATTCGCCCTACTCAACCATTGAATGGTTATCAGCTTGCAGTAGACGCAATAGATTCACTTTTGGATCTTATGGATCCATTTCAGGGGGACTTTAATCTTCCCAACCTTAATGGATCCTCTCTGATGATAAATCCTACTATTTCTCTTCAAATCCTACCTCTAAAAAATAAATTCTGTTCACTAGCTGTATTTCAGTCTGCTGCCTTAACCAGTTGAGCGGAGTTACTAACAATTTATGTAGACAACTAGACCTCATTTTTTACCTACCAATTTTAGCTACCAATCTTAGTAAGTTGAGCTATTGTTTGCATATAAATTTTGGGCAATTTGTGCTCGGTTTATATGCAAACGGAGAAAAACAAAAAAGAACAAAACACCAGTAATAAGTTAACTTAGATTAGATTTACATTGTTTATTTCTTACGTTTGTTTGTTAGGCAAATCTTCAATTCGTGAATATTAATAATAGCTGCTTCTTATTGCATGAAGTGCATATACCGGAACGTTAAAGAAAATTAAATTTATGCTGCTGGCAATCAATAAGTGATTGCTTCCAATTAGTGGAAATATATAATTTATTGTTAAATTTAACGCGGTTGTTCAAAATGAAGTTTACTACTTTTGGAAATCAATTTGTGATAAAAGTAAAAAGCAAAACTCACTCGTTGCAGAAGCCGATCGAGCGACTCGTTCGTGTATCGAGAATCGATACTGGAACGAGTCAATAAAGTAGTAAGTAAATCTATTACTTTCTTTAACCTTTCGGATTGCGGCCTAAACACTCAGCAAGTAACCATCTCCTTTCAACACTCGATCAGTACCATCCACCACTATTTCTTACCTTACCTTATAACATTAATATCAAAAATACACACTTTGAGCAATCGTACAGCTTCAACTTTCGAAAAACTGATTTTGTAAAATAATTTTATTCAGTAGAATCGATTTCCAACATCTTTTCGGTAATGCTCTTGATAGCGTTAATATTGCAGTTGCTCACTTCTACGACATAATTTTCGACTGCTTCACACAATTTGTACCCTTCACCAGGCAGAAAAACTTTTCGTAATGTCCCCTCTGGTACAATAACGAACTACGTGTACTCCATAACAAAAGAAACAAACTTTGGCGCGCATGTTTAAATTCTCGTTCTGCTCTTAATCTCACAAATTTTCTTCAAGCCTATAACCTTTTTTTCGCACTCTGTGAAAGGCTACATGAGTCTTATCTTGCTTATATTCAAACTAAATTGTTGTCGTATCCTAAAAGCTTCAGTTCCTCCTGTAAGCTATTTACGGGACTTAGGTGTAATGTCACATATTACTAGGAACTTAATTTTAGGTCTCATATTGATAATATCATTAGTAGAGCCAACTCTGCACTGGGTTTCGTGAAACACTGGTCCAGAGTTCTCCACTTCTTACGTGACTAAATCTCGCTACCTTACCTTTGTTAGACCCTCCTTGAATATGCCAGCCAGGTTTGGTCTCCTATCTACAACACCCATTCTGTCCAAATCGAAGCCGTTCAACGAAGATTCATTCGGTTTACACTTCACGATCTTCCCGATTCTGACAGTTTCAACTTACCTCCTTATGCAGACCGCCTGAAATTGATTAACATGCAAACTCTTGCAAAACGAAGGGAAGTTACCGATGTACTCTTCATTCATCAACTTGTATGCGGAACCATTAACTACCCAGCACTACTCCAATTAATACACTTTAATACCAATCCAAGTAACCTTAGGTCTTTCCTCTCTTCCATCTCAGCTTTCACCGCACTGACTACGGATGCAGTGAGCCTGTAACCAGGATGCTTCGTGTAACCAATAATTTGATTAGCGAATTCGATTTTCATCTGAGCAGATCTCGACTCCGAAGTGCCCTTCTTAACTCCAACGCCACTTCTTCTTAACACCTATGCCACTTTTTCCCCCTCTCTAATGATTTTCTTACAATTAAGAAATAATATATATAATTAATGATGTTTGTAAGTTCCCTTTATTACTTTTCTTCTCGTATTTTCTTTTTGACGTTTGACGTGTTCTTAAAATTACGTCTTCAGGTGGGCGTAATCTGCCTACGAATTGGATATCTTTCGAAAACTAAAACAAGGAAAAGAGAGAAGAAAAAAAATAATAAATATACCCTGTTAGAATAAGCTTAGTATTTATTTAATCAGCTTGTATTATGCTTAACGAATAAATAAACAAGATATATAATTAAGTAATTAAAAAACAAATTTAATCTTTTGTTCCCTTGCTGAGCCTGAGATAGGTTTTATTATTATTAATTTTTTCTTATTTATAAATGTGTGCGTTCAGAAAGTGCAAAATTTTCTGAACATGTTGAGTCTTTGATAAGTATCAGTTTCCGCTACTTTGTGGGCCTGCTGAACGGTTTGTTACATTTTATGTCAGCGCAGTGGCAGAAATAAAATACATCACCAAGTAAACAATAAATTTAATAAAACCTCGCTCAACAGTTCAGCAACTGTTTCATCTTCTGAACGCATCCAAACCAAATCAGTATCCAATCTAACAAGTTTCGTGGATGTAACGAAATTCAACTCAACTCGCGTACAGTGGGGAAGATAGGGTGTTTAAAATTAAGAAAACTGTACAGTGGGGAAGATAGGGTGTTTAAAATTAAGAAAAATTAAATAATGAAACGCTATATTTCATTTAATATTGAAGCAGAATAATGACAGTCGGTATTCAGCTAGATATGGTATATAGAAAAATGTGAAAGCGATCGAAAAATAGTTAGGGGTAAGACTGCATATGGGCATTTCCAAAATGGCGTTAAGTACGATTTGTACGAAGAAATATTAAAAAACAAGATTGAAAAAGTCTTATTTTTAAAAAGATTTCATTAGTGCGATTTATGGCACTGCTTTGTAAGCTCGTATATCGAGCTCGAGATACGAAGTTCTTAACATTTTACGCACTGAATTTGTCTCGTATTTCTTAAATAAGCCTGCGTAACCTGTACGCTGTCAAACGGCAAATATCAGCTGTTTTGTGTTTCTAATTTTTCAAGCGTGTTTCTAGCAAATAAAAAAAATGGACAAAACAAATGAATAGCATAAATATATTTTCACTGAACTTTGATAATCCGTTTTGTTTTGTGATCACTGCCGTCAAATTGTCTTTACGAATAAGATTACGAAAATTCTTATAAGTGCGTTCATGTCAGAAAATGTTATGAACCACGGAGAGAACTTTGGACTAAAAAGTGTCCCAAAACAATTAATTTTGGGAGTGATTCTCAGTTAAGCCATAATGTGCTTAATATCAAGCCCTAATGTGATTGTTTATCAAAAAAGTAAATATGACAGTTTGTACATTGTACAATACATTTTAGGATTGCTTATAAAAAAATTAATATGCTCATTTGTGCCCAAAGTACGATATATTGGGTTTGTTTATCAAAATATTAATATGCTTATTTGTGCCCAAGATACGACATATTGGGTTTGTTTATCAAAATATAAATATGCTCATTTGTGCCCAAGATACGACATATTGGGTTTGTTTATCAAAATATTAATATGCTCATTTGTGCCCAAGATAGGACATATTGGGATTGATAATGAAATAATATATATGCCCATTTGTGCTCAATGTACGACATATTGGGATTGATAATGAAATAATATATATGCTTATTAGACTGGCCCTTCGTTGTATGGGCGATTTTAAACTTGCTCCGAATCCCGCTCCCCGGGGCTCATTTTTTGAGATCAATGGAAAAACTAATCCAGAAAAAATTTCAGCTCATTTGAAGAATTTTTGAGCTATCCCTGGCCCTTCAAAGTTTTGAATTTTTGGTATTTTTGCCAAAATTTTCCGTTGTAAACACCCTAGTGTATAAATTATAAACCCAAATACAAAATTGTTTTTTTCCTACAAAGATGTATCTATTACCTTTCCAAAATGCCCAAATTCTCTAAATTATGATTAAAAACAACGACAATATAGGGGTTTATATACAGATTTATTGTAAGTAATGAATAAATTTAAAGCAACACGTTACAATAAAAATTAGTTCGTCATTCGTTTTGCAACAGTGTACTTTTCAAATGACTTGAGTATTGTTGACGATACTTATCAACTGTTAATAACAAGAACTGCTTCTGCTCTTCATCGCGAGTGAGGACCTGGTTGAATTCTTCCATTAGTTTTACCTTGCGTTCAGAGACGTCATTGACTACCTGCATTTTTTGAACAACTTGCAAGCCTTCAATGTACGAATTATGTTGTGGCCAAGTAGAAGGTTCATAAGCCATGAATTCAGTAGAGATATTGAATCTTTTAAAAAATTCCGCGGTTCTCTTTGTAACGAAAAACGCTAAAGTTTTGTTTTTAAATGAAGGTACATCTTTCGGTTGTATAATATTTCGATTTTGAAATATGTTGTCATGTTCAGATGGATCACCTCGGAGAGACTGTACCATTTTTGTTTTTACATCAACATTTATGCTGTTGTCAAAAAATGCTAAGCCAACTGCTTCATCAGAAAGATACCACAAATGGCCACACATTTTTTTTAATGCTGCATTCGAAATATCCTTGTCCACTGTACCATAATTGTGCAAATCAATTAAAAAAGCCAAATCAACATTGGGAGCTGCGGCGGCAAACGGTGCGTAAAACCAGGCTTTAACATATAATGTTACGACAAATAAACATATATCGCGTATTCCTTTGAGCTCGCGCGCTTTTAGTTCAAATTGTCCGCGAAACAAATAAATTTTCAAGCAATATATTACTTTCGCCATCCACCTGGCGTGGTGAAATGCTCCAGGCGAGCGGAATGAGACTCCAGATGGCGGTGTTTTTCCCAAGAAAATCAGAACAAGCTTAAGAAACTCAGCATAGTCGGCTCTGCTGTGTTTTTCGTTCAATTGGTCAATGCAAAAGCTCCCGATTTCGTCTGATATGTTCGACAAGTCGACATTATCATCATCCAAAGCCGTTTTATATTCAGCAACATCTAGTTCTTCTGCAATAAAAGTAAAAGCATTGAAAAGTAATTAGTTTCAAGTTACATTGAAATACATGCTTCGTATATGTTATACAACAAGAACATACCCCATTTAGCTTGAAATCTCTTGAATAAAAGCACATCCTGCACATACATACATAAATATGTATATGCATACATAAAAGCACATACAAGCTGCGATATCGAACAATTCTTCCAACTTCTTTAGAAATGCCTTTTCACTCTTCTTGTGTGCTGCACTTTCGCGGCTTCTATGTTTAAATAATTTATGCCACTTACCATGCAACAATAACAATTTGTCAATGCACTTATCTTTGCGTTGTGTTGGAATGTAAGCTTTATCCCAAAAACCGCACGCCTCATTTACAACTATAGCTGCACTAGCACGCAACGAAAGTCTTTGGTCGTTATAGATACTGAATAAAAGCGATAAAACTTGCCCTTTGGATGGTAACTTATCGCCTAATATTTGTGTACAAGGTTCACCGATTAAATAAACACGAGTTTTAGAACGAGTTGAAAACATTTTCAATAAAACTGTGCTGTTCAAACTGCTATTGTGAATGAACATTACAGTGGTGCAAATAAATGAAAATGATTTCTGAAGCCACGAATGGCCTTATTTTTTCCTTTGGATATGAAAATACCTCTTGTGAAATCTGGTGCCGATTGAATAAAGAAAAGTCGGCGCGGAAATCGATTGAAAATTGGATTTGAAAATACATGTCAAAAAAATGACCTTTTTAAGAAATATTTGGGTCATTTTTAATCCGAATTTAGAGATTTTGGGCATTTTGGAAAGGTAATAAAAGCGTCTTTGTAGGAAAAAAACAATTTTGTATTTGGGTTTATAATTTATACACTAGGGTGTTTACAACGGAAAATTTTGGCAAAAATACCAAAAATTCAAAACTTTGAAGGGCCAGGGATAGCTCAAAAATTCATCAAATGAGCTGAAATTTTTTCTGGATTAGTTCTTCCATTAACCTCACAAAATGAGCCCCGGGGAGCGGGATTCGGAGCAACTTCAAAAATAAGGGCCAGTCTAATGCTTATTTGTGCTCAATGTACGACATTTTAAGATTTGCTTACCTGCATTAAGAAACTGCACTAAAAATTAAAGGCCTGACTATAATGGCCACATGCTGGCAGACGGATCTATCAAAATTAAAGCAAGCCCATGTAAATGTATGAGCATACCCATTATTGGAATTGCCACAGTTTCGTTAAGTTTTCGTTGACTTTCAGTGACTTTTTGTAGAGCGATTCAAATCGCTAACAGCATAGACAAATGTCAATACTGTTTATTTAAATTTTTTGAAAAATAATAAAATTCAAATCACACAGAGAAAACAACATTTTCAAAAGTGGCAGAAACGAGCTACTTTTGAAAACGTTTAACCCAGATTTTGCACTTCTAACGTTTATTTTAATTTTAAAAACGAACATTTTAAAATGAAATAGTAAAACGTTTATTTTCATTTTAAAAACTTACATTTTAAGATGAGATTCTGAAATGTACGTTTAATTTTTAACAATGGATATTTTAAAATGCGGTAGTAAAACGTTTATTTTCATTTTAAAAATGAAAATTTTTAAACGAGATTCTAAAATGTTTGTTTGATTTTCAATAATAAATATTTTTAAATGTAAAATGTTTGTTTTCATTGTAAAACTGAAAATTTTAAAATTAAATTCTAAAATGTTCGTTCGATTTGTAACAATAAACATTTTAAAGTGCAATGGTACAACAATTATTTATATTTTAAAAATGAAAATGTTCATTATTTCCCATTAATTCGAAAAAATTATAGAAATTCCCCTAGCATTTCACCTATTAATTAAAAAATCTTTATTGGTTTTCAAAATAATTGTTTTATTATAGTTATTTTATCATCAGCTATGTTCATCTCGTTAACATTTTTTAGATAATATACTGCATCCCAGCGTCTATAAAAAAATAGAATTTTGTCAGATATTATTTATTTTATTTAAAATACTTTCCTTTTAGTTGTGGCAGCAAATGCTCCAACTCAAACTCTTTCATTACTTTCTTGCAGGCAAACTGCAGAGTGTTGAAATCGAGAATGAAAAATATTTTATTTTCTGAACGAATATTGTACACATAAGTCAATGAAACATTTATAACAAACAATTCGTTATTAACAAGTGTTTTGAAACAAAGTATGTGAATTTTACTATGTCATGGTAAAACGTTCGCAGTTGTTTTAAAAACATTTCGTTTCACTTTTCTATTTAAAAATGTGCTTTTTCATTTTTGTGTGGCGTAAAATGTTTTTAAAAATATTAATTTTAACCTAATATATTATAGTAAAACATTCATAGTTGTTTTAAAAACGTTTTTTTTTACTTTTCTATTTAAAAGTGTGCGTTTTTATTTTTGTATGGCGTAAAATGTTTTTAAAAATATTAATTTTATCCTAATATATCATAGTAAAATATTCGTGGTTGTTTTAAAAACGTTTTGTTTTACTTTTCTATTTAAAAATGTAAGTTTTCATTTTTGTGTGGTGTAAAATAGTTTTAAAAATATTAATTTTACTAAACGTTTTTCAAATGTGCGTTTTTGATGTTTTGTTTTCTCAGTGCAGAATTTGTTGCGATGGAATTTGAAGGATTTATAAAAAAATCTTGTATCCAGTGTTGGTGATAGGAAATGCTTGTGGGATAAAATAAATCCTTTTTACCACAACAAATTGTGCAAGGAGAAGGCATGCGAGGAAGTGCCGCAGTGTTGTGCAAAAAGTGGTAATTGAAAATATATGTTATAATAACATTAAAAAATTTTTAGTAAAAATTTTAAAGATTTGGAATGCAAGCAGCGATGGAAGCTTCTCCGTGAAAAATTTAGCAAGGAACTGCGGAAAATGGAGCAGCTTTCTGGAAGCGGTGCATGTGAGCGTATTGCTTGGAAGTAGATGGAGTCACTAATGTTTTTAAAACCATCCATAGAACCGCGCCGGTAAGAACCTAATATAATAGCATTGCATTGTTGTATTTTGCCAATTTGTTGGTACATTTTTATTTATAAATTTTAGGACACGCTGCAACGAAGAATCTGTATAAGGCAGTTTTCAGTCCGTAGATGACAGCTCGTCAGCAGCAACAGCTCCAAAGCGTTTAAAAGATTATATTGCTTCTAAAATAGAGCAATTTAAAGATGAAGACGATCCAAGTGCAGTAAAGGACAATTACAAAAAAAAAATGTTCAAGAAATTATTGAGGCTAAGGGCAATTCCCAGAATGGCAGAATAATTTACAGATAAAAATTGGATATTTTATAAGGTTTTCTTTATTATCAGGAAATATAAAAAATTATATATTGTAGTAAGTAACACACGCCAACGTGCAAAAAGAATACCAAACGCGTTTTCAATTGTTCTACGAGCATGGGAAAGCCGCTTGTTGAAGATTTCCTTGTCCGGAGACAGGTGGTCTCCAAGATAAGGGCGCATTATGTTCGGTGCAAGGGGAAAGGCAGCATCTCCAACAAAAAGTTTGGCAACATTACATCGGAATTAGGTAAACATTGTGCAGGAGGGATAGGCAATTTATTACTTAGCACTCTTTTACCCATGGAATATGCCTGTGAACAGAAAAAAGAATAATAGTTAAAGAATGAAAAATATCATAAGCATTTGGAATATATAGTTTGACTTTTAAGCAAGGTACCGAAATTTTTTGTATCCTGCTTTAAACTGCTCAAAATAAAATAGTAGGTACATACCTCCATCACTTTGACTCCCATAGGCACCAACATCGACGTAGGTAAATCGGCACTTTGCATCGCATGTTGCAAGAAGCACAATTGAAAAGTATTTCTTGTAATTAAAAAATTGGCTTCCACTGTTTGGTGGGCTTCGAATAGCAATGTGTTTTCCATCGATTGCCCCGATGCAGTTTGGAAAATTCCAAGTATTCCAAAAATTTTCGCGAGTTTGTATGAAATCAGTTATATTTGGCTCAGATACGTATATTGGCCCCAAGTTCTTCCATATAACTTCTGCTACCTCCAATATAATTGAACGAACTGTTTCCTTACCTAGCTTTAATGACCAAGCAATGGATTGAATGGATGATCCCTGAGCTAAATATCTAAAAAAATGAAACAAATATTGTTATATAGAAATTTTTACTATATCGCTGTACATAGATAAGTAACACAGCTAGACGACACTCTGGTTGCACAGGAATTCTTATAGAGAACTTTTATAGATATGGTGATATTAAGTCCAGCAGCAGGTTGTAAGTTCTGGAAGTCATTCTGGTGTAAATAAAGAATTGCTTTTGGTCAATTTCTTTCAGCTTTAAAAATTTCACTTTAAAAAACCCGTTTCTATTTCGATCGCTTTCTTATATCCACTAACTCAATTCAATTCAAACAACAAAGACTTCGCATCTTTAAGTTTTTGCATATTATTTTGTATATTCATTTTAAGAAAATCTTACATATGTATTATGACAAATAAAAATAATTTCTACACTGACACTTCTCAAAGTCAGCACATGCCAGTTATGGGTATTTTTTGATTATGACATTAGCCTGCCGGCTTTCCGTTCAGTTTTGACATAATATTAAGCTAGCATGTGCCCATTATAGTCAGGCCTTAAAATGAAACGAAATATTGTCTGTTTTGCTTATAATGAGCTTGGTTTAAAAATGTATTTATTAGTAACAAGGTGTTTCTGAATTGGTTTTGTGAAAACATCATTTTTAGACATTTTTATAAAAATATTTGTTTTTCTTATTATAAAATAACACATAAAATAGATGTCAAGTTCTGAAAATTCGTATTGTAATATTATTAAATATTATTTGAAAACATAACGAAATCTACAATTTCATATAACTTTTCATTTATAAACAAAAAAAAACCGATTTTGTATACAGTATTTTCAGTTTCAATTGCCCCGCCATATATAACAGAGCTATTTTCAAAGAAGAGTTCATTTAAGTTATAAGTTTTGATATTTTCCGTTTTAATTTTTTTTTTCAAAAAACATGTGAGTTGAACCAGATTGGAGTTGAGATTGGAGGATAGCTTACAATTGTATTTACGAATTTAATTGCATACTTTTTAGCTATTGAAAAAGGAAGATTTATTCGGGTAGCATTTACATTAGTGTATGCTATCATCTTTATTTTTTGACTCAAATCGCATGCACCACAATTTCTTTAAAGGTCCTGATGCTTTAATAATTGATGGATAGTGCGTCATTATATGATGTTTTGGCTTGAGACTATCATTAAATAAATCAATGCGATTTTCGTGATGCTCTGATAATGTTAATTGCTATTGAAGTATGTCACTTTCAGTGAAGCTTGAAAGTAAGATCAAATTAATCAATTTTTCAAGAATACAAATATATTTTCAAACAGAATCCCCTACATTAACCAAATCCCCAACGAAGCAAGTGAAAAAGTGCAAATAAGTAAGGGTTTCTCTAACTGTCATATGCAATTTTTTGTTTTTTAAATGTTGAGATGAAATAATATTTGGTTTATTTTGACCAGCAATAAAACCAAACTCAAAAAAGCTAACTCTGTTATCTAAATTCTGTAATGAGAAAAATTTTTCTTTAATAAAATAATTGATAGCGTTAACTAAACCGTACTTTATAATGCCTTCAAATGCATCATGCATTATGTCAACTGAAAAGTTTTCAATAGCATGAAATGATTGCAATTTGTTAAGAATAGAATTAAATTTTATTCTACTTTTTTGGTAAGGTATTCCTTGTAATGTTTGGTAATTGAATTGGTTAATTGATCGAAAAAGAGTTTCTTCTTCTGTAAAAGTTTTTTTGTGGCAGACTTGTGCATCGTACAAAACCGGCAGTAAAAATTATGAGAAAAGGATGGAGAAAAACCTAACATCGTATTTAAAGCCAAATTATCGCTGATAACTAGTCCAAGAACACAATAAACCACTTGCTTCACTGAATTAATTTCTAGTTCCAGTCCTTCATTGTCTAGTGAGTGCATTTCAACAAATAATGTGCTTAGCACAGAGTTGATTTCAAATTGTTTGAAATAAGAAGGCTTTAAAAACATTGCTGGAAATATTGAGAAAAGCTTTGAGGCATCGATAGATGTTGAAGGAAAATTACAGTAATGCGGAAATACTTTGTGTACCTGTGGGCAACCAATGGGATTATTCGTTTAAAAATCATCGTAATACAGGAAGTATGGTATGAGAATTTTATCTGGAGACTTAGATATTAATTGTTTCCAGCGTGCACTTTAAAAAAACCTATCTATTGGATAGGTGGGACTATTATTTGCACTATTTGTTGTGTTTAATGTATTTCCATAAACATTTGGCCGTTCTACATTACGTTTCATTTGCAGCTTAATGGGCATGATAGTGCCATTATATTCTTTGGTAGAAACTGAAGGAAGGTAGAAACTCTAGTTATTGTTTCGGTTACAATTGAGTCAAAAGTAAATTGTTGGGGAGAAATTAACAATTCTATTTCTGGAAGACATTTATTAAGTTTATGTGTATTGTTAAAATCGTTAAAAGTACTTAAGCATTTTTTAATAAAATCAATGAGCTCTTGCTTAGAATCAACTTCTCCAAATAATGATAAGGCATCTGAAATTGGTAAAAGAACAAACTCTATAAGTTTGCATATTTTTGACATTACTTCAACGATATGTTTCGCAGTTAACGCACTTTGAGCATGCAAGTTACAAATGAATTGTAAGACTTCTGTTTTAATTGTTTGTGTATGTTTATTATAGTCAAATTTTGTACTAAAACTTGGGTGATTATTCAATGTGCTTAAATCAGGAGAAATCATTTCGTTTTCATTTAAATGAAATTTTAAAATCGGACTTTCATTTTTTGTTGCTGCTATTTCATCAGTTGTATAATGTTTACAATGTAGATGTCTCTTAAAACTATTCAAATCGGTAAAAGATTGGCCACATTCGTGTTGATTACAATTTTAGACATCACTCGTTTGTTTGTGATGTATAACTTTTAAATGCACAAAGAGCGCTTTAATATTGTATAATTAAATATTTGAAAGCATAAAAAACAGGAATACATTTCAAAAAACAAATTCAATCAAAACGGATTAAAATGGCTGACTTTATAAACGCAAGTTGCTATGCAACACTGCAAAACATGGCGTAACTAGTGCAAACCAATTACATAAAGCAACGCACTACATTAGTGGTATTCACTATGTAGGGAAACTGGTCTGGCAGATGGGTAAAAGAGCAGATTAGCTCTAAACAACAATAAAATACATTTGATGTAAATTAGCTACACGTTAGTTTTTTTGCTATACACAAACCCTTGAGTAGATTTGAGTAGCTAATCTACCACAGAAAAATGCAACTCTATGCTTGACGTTTCATTTCATTCCACCTTAATTTTAAGGTGAGTGAAAAGTTGAGTTTTTCTTTTTTAAAAAGTGTTTTTACGATTTGTTCTGCTATTAAGCTCATCTGCCAGACCAGTTGCCCTACATCGTGAATACCAATATTGTCAAAAATAAAGCAAGGATGTTAATGAACATTGGACCTTGCAGTGTTGCTTTGCAACTTGCGTTTATGAAGTAAGCCAATATTAGTTTAAGCAATCAAATTCAAAAAGTATTTCAGTAACACGTGGAGAAGTAAAAAATAAAATCCCAAATATTTTTTTAATGATGTTGAAACTTAAGGTTCAATACAAAATGTAATTTAAAAATATTTGATACAGCCTCTATAAAGCTGCCGTACTCATATTTAATACAGTCAAACACACCGATAAACTCCTTCTCCTCAACTAATTCTATTAATGGTGGCAAAGACCGTCAGTGATCTTTTAAAAGTGTTGATAACTCAGTCAAACGTAGCTGTAAATCATTTACTTTATCCACGCGTAGAATAAATTGTTGTTGAGAGTCCTTGATACTTGCTTTCCATATCTTGGAGGCCTTTATAATTTTGCAGACGGATGTTGGAGGCAAAATTTATCTGAAATATTTGAAAGTAAAAATTACTATCCAACCAAACACAACATTTTCATACTTAACTTACCTGAGTTTTTTATGTTTTATTAAATCAAACACGTTCATAAAACGACAAGAACAAAAACCGACGAAAAAAATACAAACAGCGGTACGAGCGACAAAACGAATGATGGAAAAAAACCGCTGAAAAAAGCACTGCTTTGTTGTTGGTAGAAAGAACTGCTTTCTTGTTGGTTTGCATGTTTTCACATAGAAACAAAATAAAAAATTACATTTTTATTGCTTTTCAATGGTTCTTTTCTCTTTTCGTTTTGTCGCACGTGCCGCTTTGGTGTTGTTTTCGTCAGTTTTTTTAGTGGGCTTTTCATATTTTTATAAATAATCCCAAAACTACACTCTTTAAGCACAATTAGACGCGTTTTTCAAAAATTTTATCAAGCTCAATTTTGGACATAAACTTCGAACGTGAATAGCTTATTTTGAGATTCTTTTGAGCTATATTGAGCTAAATTTTAGAAAATGCATTTACGAACGGTTTGGGCTTGATTTTAGCACATTTTTTCTCTCCGTGTATTTTTCAACTTTTCAAATAAGAATTTAAAAATTTCCTAAAATTAACAATATTTTTTTTGTTGTAAACTGAAAAAAACTAGATTTTTAGGCCATTTTTTAACTTTGGAAGCCTTAACTCCTAAAATAAATTTCGAGCGGACTGAAATTTTTCAGATTTGGATTTAAGAGGTCAAAATCCATATCATTCGAAAAATTAAAAATGTGAGTTGTCGCTATTCTCGAAATGTTCCACGCATGCTAAGGGAGATCTCTTTCACCGAATCTCGCACTGCATTGACACCACCCTACAAGAAGACTATCGGTTATTTAACTAAGCAAAAACGGTTTTTCTAAACTGAAATATCGGTTCTTGGTACCTCTTCATACCAAGTTTCGGTTATGCTAGGAAGAGCCTCGGGAAGAAATTAACCGAAACTCGTGTATACGTGTGATCTGGCATCCCTTTTTCACACGTATCAATTTCCAATACCATTGAAATATAGCCGTCTCGCTCTCTCTCTAGTTAGGGTTAACATAAATACAGGTTATAGGTAACCAAATCTCACCAGATAAATCTAACCGAAAACTCAGTTATATGTAACCGTTAGATATAACGTAAAAATCAGTTTTATCTAACGTACCTCTTAAAAAATAAAAATGCATGCAATTCGTTGGTGTCTTGAAACAAATGGTTTCAATTTATTATAACATTTTTTATTGTTGTTGTTGTTCTTCTTACTGTTGTTGCTGCTACTGCGAGCCACTTCTGTGCCGTCGACTTTGGGAGTGGAATTAGATGTGGCGAATGTTGAAATGCTCACTGCATTCTTGATGAATGTTCAAGAAATTATTGAGGCTAAGGGCAATTCCCAGAATGGCAGAATAATTTACAGACAAAAATTGGATATTTTATAAGGTTTTCTTTATTATCAGGAAATATAAAAAATTATATATTGTAGTAAGTAACACACGCCAACGTGCAAAAAGAATACCAAACGCGTTTTCAATTGTTCTACGAGCATGGGAAAGCCGCTTGTTGAAGATTTCCTTGTCCGGAGACAGGTGGTCTCCAAGATAAGGGCGCATTATGTTCGGTGCAAGGGGAAAGGCAGCATCTCCAACAAAAAGTTTGGCAACATTACATCGGAATTAGGTAAACATTGTGCAGGAGGGATAGGCAATTTATTACTTAGCACTCTTTTACCCATGGAATATGCCTGTGAACAGAAAAAAGAATAATAGTTAAAGAATGAAAAATATCATAAGCATTTGGAATATATAGTTTGACTTTTAAGCAAGGTACCGAAATTTTTTGTATCCTGCTTTAAACTGCTCAAAATAAAATAGTAGGTACATACCTCCATCACTTTGACTCCCATAGGCACCAACATCGACGTAGGTAAATCGGCACTTTGCATCGCATGTTGCAAGAAGCACAATTGAAAAGTATTTCTTGTAATTAAAAAATTGGCTTCCACTGTTTGGTGGGCTTCGAATAGCAATGTGTTTTCCATCGATTGCCCCGATGCAGTTTGGAAAATTCCAAGTATTCCAAAAATTTTCGCGAGTTTGTATGAAATCAGTTATATTTGGCTCAGATACGTATATTGGCCCCAAGTTCTTCCATATAACTTCTGCTACCTCCAATATAATTGAACGAACTGTTTCCTTACCTAGCTTTAATGACCAAGCAATGGATTGAATGGATGATCCCTGAGCTAAATATCTAAAAAAATGAAACAAATATTGTTATATAGAAATTTTTACTATATCGCTGTACATAGATAAGTAACACAGCTAGACGACACTCTGGTTGCACAGGAATTCTTATAGAGAACTTTTATAGATATGGTGATATTAAGTCCAGCAGCAGGTTGTAAGTTCTGGAAGTCATTCGGGTGTAAATAAAGAATTGCTTTTGGTCAATTTCTTTCAGCTTTAAAAATTTCACTTTAAAAAACCCGTTTCTATTTCGATCGCTTTCTTATATCCACTAACTCAATTCAATTCAAACAACAAAGACTTCGCATCTTTAAGTTTTTGCATATTATTTTGTATATTCATTTTAAGAAAATCTTACATATGTATTATGACAAATAAAAATAATTTCTACACTGACACTTCTCAAAGTCAGCACATGCCAGTTATGGGTATTTTTTGATTATGACATTAGCCTGCCGGCTTTCCGTTCAGTTTTGACATAATATTAAGCTAGCATGTGCCCATTATAGTCAGGCCTTAAAATGAAACGAAATATTGTCTGTTTTGCTTATAATGAGCTTGGTTTAAAAATGTATTTATTAGTAACAAGGTGTTTCTGAATTGGTTTTGTGAAAACATCATTTTTAGACATTTTTATAAAAATATTTGTTTTTCTTATTATAAAATAACACATAAAATAGATGTCAAGTTCTGAAAATTCGTATTGTAATATTATTAAATATTATTTGAAAACATAACGAAATCTACAATTTCATATAACTTTTCATTTATAAACAAAAAAAAACCGATTTTGTATACAGTATTTTCAGTTTCAATTGCCCCGCCATATATAACAGAGCTATTTTCAAAGAAGAGTTCATTTAAGTTATAAGTTTTGATATTTTCCGTTTTAATTTTTTTTTTCAAAAAACATGTGAGTTGAACCAGATTGGAGTTGAGATTGGAGGATAGCTTACAATTGTATTTACGAATTTAATTGCATACTTTTTAGCTATTGAAAAAGGAAGATTTATTCGGGTAGCATTTACATTAGTGTATGCTATCATCTTTATTTTTTGACTCAAATCGCATGCACCACAATTTCTTTAAAGGTCCTGATGCTTTAATAATTGATGGATAGTGCGTCATTATATGATGTTTTGGCTTGAGACTATCATTAAATAAATCAATGCGATTTTCGTGATGCTCTGATAATGTTAATTGCTATTGAAAGTATGTCACTTTCAGTGAAGCTTGAAAGTAAGATCAAATTAATCAATTTTTCAAGAATACAAATATATTTTCAAACAGAATCCCCTACATTAACCAAATCCCCAACGAAGCAAGTGAAAAAGTGCAAATAAGTAAGGGTTTCTCTAACTGTCATATGCAATTTTTTGTTTTTTAAATGTTGAGATGAAATAATATTTGGTTTATTTTGACCAGCAATAAAACCAAACTCAAAAAAGCTAACTCTGTTATCTAAATTCTGTAATGAGAAAAATTTTTCTTTAATAAAATAATTGATAGCGTTAACTAAACCGTACTTTATAATGCCTTCAAATGCATCATGCATTATGTCAACTGAAAAGTTTTCAATAGCATGAAATGATTGCAATTTGTTAAGAATAGAATTAAATTTTATTCTACTTTTTTGGTAAGGTATTCCTTGTAATGTTTGGTAATTGAATTGGTTAATTGATCGAAAAAGAGTTTCTTCTTCTGTAAAAGTTTTTTTGTGGCAGACTTGTGCATCGTACAAAACCGGCAGTAAAAATTATGAGAAAAGGATGGAGAAAAACCTAACATCGTATTTAAAGCCAAATTATCGCTGATAACTAGTCCAAGAACACAATAAACCACTTGCTTCACTGAATTAATTTCTAGTTCCAGTCCTTCATTGTCTAGTGAGTGCATTTCAACAAATAATGTGCTTAGCACAGAGTTGATTTCAAATTGTTTGAAATAAGAAGGCTTTAAAAACATTGCTGGAAATATTGAGAAAAGCTTTGAGGCATCGATAGATGTTGAAGGAAAATTACAGTAATGCGGAAATACTTTGTGTACCTGTGGGCAACCAATGGGATTATTCGTTTAAAAATCATCGTAATACAGGAAGTATGGTATGAGAATTTTATCTGGAGACTTAGATATTAATTGTTTCCAGCGTGCACTTTAAAAAAACCTATCTATTGGATAGGTGGGACTATTATTTGCACTATTTGTTGTGTTTAATGTATTTCCATAAACATTTGGCCGTTCTACATTACGTTTCATTTGCAGCTTAATGGGCATGATAGTGCCATTATATTCTTTGGTAGAAACTGAAGGAAGGTAGAAACTCTAGTTATTGTTTCGGTTACAATTGAGTCAAAAGTAAATTGTTGGGGAGAAATTAACAATTCTATTTCTGGAAGACATTTATTAAGTTTATGTGTATTGTTAAAATCGTTAAAAGTACTTAAGCATTTTTTAATAAAATCAATGAGCTCTTGCTTAGAATCAACTTCTCCAAATAATGATAAGGCATCTGAAATTGGTAAAAGAACAAACTCTATAAGTTTGCATATTTTTGACATTACTTCAACGATATGTTTCGCAGTTAACGCACTTTGAGCATGCAAGTTACAAATGAATTGTAAGACTTCTGTTTTAATTGTTTGTGTATGTTTATTATAGTCAAATTTTGTACTAAAACTTGGGTGATTATTCAATGTGCTTAAATCAGGAGAAATCATTTCGTTTTCATTTAAATGAAATTTTAAAATCGGACTTTCATTTTTTGTTGCTGCTATTTCATCAGTTGTATAATGTTTACAATGTAGATGTCTCTTAAAACTATTCAAATCGGTAAAAGATTGGCCACATTCGTGTTGATTACAATTTTAGACATCACTCGTTTGTTTGTGATGTATAACTTTTAAATACACAAAGAGCGCTTTAATATTGTATAATTAAATATTTGAAAGCATAAAAAACAGGAATACATTTCAAAAAACAAATTCAATCAAAACGGATTAAAATGGCTGACTTTATAAACGCAAGTTGCTATGCAACACTGCAAAACATGGCGTAACTAGTGCAAACCAATTACATAAAGCAACGCACTACATTAGTGGTATTCACTATGTAGGGAAACTGGTTTGGCAGATGGGTAAAAGAGCAGATTAGCTCTAAACAACAATAAAATACATTTGATGTAAATTAGCTACACGTTAGTTTTTTTGCTATACACAAACCCTTGAGTAGATTTGAGTAGCTAATCTACCACAGAAAAATGCAACTCTATGCTTGACGTTTCATTTCATTCCACCTTAATTTTAAGGTGAGTGAAAAGTTGAGTTTTTCTTTTTTAAAAAGTGTTTTTACGATTTGTTCTGCTATTAAGCTCATCTGCCAGACCAGTTGCCCTACATCGTGAATACCAATATTGTCAAAAATAAAGCAAGGATGTTAATGAACATTGGACCTTGCAGTGTTGCATTGCAACTTGCGTTTATGAAGTAAGCCAATATTAGTTTAAGCAATCAAATTCAAAAAGTATTTCAGTAACACGTGGAGAAGTAAAAAATAAAATCCCAAATATTTTTTTAATGATGTTGAAACTTAAGGTTCAATACAAAATGTAATTTAAAAATATTTGATACAGCCTCTATAAAGCTGCCGTACTCATATTTAATACAGTCAAACACACCGATAAACTCCTTCTCCTCAACTAATTCTATTAATGGTGGCAAAGACCGTCAGTGATCTTTTAAAAGTGTTGATAACTCAGTCAAACGTAGCTGTAAATCATTTACTTTATCCACGCGTAGAATAAATTGTTGTTGAGAGTCCTTGATACTTGCTTTCCATATCTTGGAGGCCTTTATAATTTTGCAGACGGATGTTGGAGGCAAAATTTATCTGAAATATTTGAAAGTAAAAATTACTATCCAACCAAACACAACATTTTCATACTTAACTTACCTGAGTTTTTTATGTTTTATTAAATCAAACACGTTCATAAAACGACAAGAACAAAAACCGACGAAAAAAATACAAAAAGCGGTACGAGCGACAAAACGAATGATGGAAAAAAACCGCTGAAAAAAGCACTGCTTTGTTGTTGGTAGAAAGAACTGCTTTCTTGTTGGTTTGCATGTTTTCACATAGAAACAAAATAAAAAATTACATTTTTATTGCTTTTCAATGGTTCTTTTCTCTTTTCGTTTTGTCGCACGTGCCGCTTTGGTGTTGTTTTCGTCAGTTTTTTTAGTGGGCTTTTCATATTTTTATAAATAATCCCAAAACTACACTCTTTAAGCACAATTAGACGCGTTTTTCAAAAATTTTATCAAGCTCAATTTTGGACATAAACTTCGAACGTGAATAGCTTATTTTGAGATTCTTTTGAGCTATATTGAGCTAAATTTTAGAAAATGCATTTACGAACGGTTTGGGCTTGATTTTAGCACATTTTTTCTCTCCGTGTATTTTTCAACTTTTCAAATAAGAATTTAAAAATTTCCTAAAATTAACAATATTTTTTTTGTTGTAAACTGAAAAAAACTAGATTTTTAGGCCATTTTTTAACTTTGGAAGCCTTAACTCCTAAAATAAATTTCGAGCGGACTGAAATTTTTCAGATTTGGATTTAAGAGGTCAAAATCCATATCATTCGAAAAATTAAAAATGTGAGTTGTCGCTATTCTCGAAATGTTCCACGCATGCTAAGGGAGATCTCTTTCACCGAATCTCGCACTGCATTGACACCACCCTACAAGAAGACTATCGGTTATTTAACTAAGCAAAAACGGTTTTTCTAAACTGAAATATCGGTTCTTGGTACCTCTTCATACCAAGTTTCGGTTATGCTAGGAAGAGCCTCGGGAAGAAATTAACCGAAACTCGTGTATACGTGTGATCTGGCATCCCTTTTTCACACGTATCAATTTCCAATACCATTGAAATATAGCCGTCTCGCTCTCTCTCTAGTTAGGGTTAACATAAATACAGGTTATAGGTAACCAAATCTCACCAGATAAATCTAACCGAAAACTCAGTTATATGTAACCGTTAGATATAACGTAAAAATCAGTTTTATCTAACGTACCTCTTAAAAAATAAAAATGCATGCAATTCGTTGGTGTCTTGAAACAAATGGTTTCAATTTATTATAACATTTTTTATTGTTGTTGTTGTTCTTCTTACTGTTGTTGCTGCTACTGCGAGCCACTTCTGTGCCGTCGACTTTGGGAGTGGAATTAGATGTGGCGAATGTTGAAATGCTCACTGCATTCTTGATATTGGCAAGCGTGCTTATTGGCTCATCCTTCTTTGATGGGTAGCAGCGTTCCAACAGTAAGCAATTTAAAGATATTTAATTTTTTTATTGCAGAACTTGGTTTTTGTTAGCGAAACCAGGAATGGTAAACTACAATGGCGGATATGGAAAAATTGGACATGATTTTTAATAATGATACCTTCTCTTTCTTTCACATGCACTTGCTAAAATGTTCATATTTTTCCCTGTTTCACAATTTTTGACACTGAAATGAGTATGCGAATGTGGTTGTAAACAGAAAAATGTATGTGATTGTGTTAGAGTTTTGGTTAGCTATTTCTTGTAGGGCAATCTACTTATTTCTTTTTCTAACATGAATCAGTTCTAGCAGCTTGCAAGTTCCTACAATCGAGTACGGAAACATACCTATTATCTGAAATTTTTTTTTTTTTAATTCAAAACGTATGAATAAATAAATAAGGAGGTTTATGTTTATTAGATTTGTTTTAGATTTCATACATTTTCTTAACATATTCCAGAACCTCCCTGCAAGGCTGTATTGTGGTTTAATATCAGCACGTGACGCGAAAAAAGTCCAGAAAATTCTCAAACTGGTTGGGCGCCGCTAAATAACGTGAATTTTAAGAAGTATAAAATGGTTGTTTCAAATCGAGTTTCTTATTTGGGTAATTTTTTTACAAACCAAACACCATTCTGACCGCCACATTTTTGATTTGCCCTAAATTTTTTTACGGGTTCTATATCGAAAAAAAGAGACATGTGTTCGAGGATTTTTTTTTTTAAAATAGAGTACGTTAAAAGTATGAGATTTTCGTGATTTTTGCCTTGAAGACTAATTTTAAAAAATTCATAACTTCGGTTCTTTTAAAGCTAGAGACAACTTTTTAAAGTT
The DNA here is from genome assembly GCA_963920525.1 of Dichetophora obliterata. NCBI lineage: Eukaryota > Metazoa > Arthropoda > Insecta > Diptera > Sciomyzidae > Dichetophora > Dichetophora obliterata. The sequence goes on along the minus strand of OY986438.1, from coordinate 85,818,363 downwards.
TGCCCCAATTTTTTATAAAGCCTCATTTATTAATAAATAATATTGTTCAATTAAAAATGTAAAACATACTATATATATATATATACTATTGGTCATAAAATACAGTGAACAACGGTATGAGGCGAGAATAAGAGGTGTACCGCACGAGTTTATTTAATTTTTTTTGCAATGGTAATAATCATTTCTCCGTCGATAAAAAAACCGTTTACTATGTAAAATTTGACGTAGAATACAATGGTTATATTTTAAACACGCTAAGTGGTGGATAAGATTGTTAAAAATTTATTTAAACATTTAAATTGTGTATAACAATGTGAAATTTTTTATAAATTTTTTTTAACTATTTTTTTCTTAAAATTCATTTTTTATCTTCAAAATGAAACAAAAAATTGTCTCTTGCTAAAAAAGAACCGAAGTTATGAATTTTTGAAAATTAGTCTCCAAGGCAAAAATCACGAAAATCTCAAATTTTTAACGCCCTTTTTTTTAAAAAAAAGTCCTTGAACACGTGTCGCTTTTTTCGATATAGAATCCGTAAATTTCATGCAAATCAAAAAATGGGTCGGTAATTTTTTGTTCAAATTTGTACGCTTTGTTAAAGAATTACCCATTTGCATTTATTACATTAAAAACTTTTGACTATAATAAATTTTAATGTAAAATAGTTTGCTTAATATGATAAAAGATTTTTTCAAAAATTAGACCTTGATCCAAAATTGGCCTACTTTATTAAATTCCTAATTTTTTCTTTCGCTTTTGAATTAGAAGCTTCAATTTCAACGTTCTTCAATTTAAAAGCTGCAGACATGGGCGTCCACAGAGGAAGAGGCAGGAGGCGCTTGCACCCTTAGGCAATAAACATTTTTTAAAAAGCTTCTTATTAAATCAAATTAAAAAATTTTAAAAGAAAATCAAAAACTTTCTAAATTTTAAGGTTGCGCTTAAACTTAGGGCTTTGAGAACTTTGTTAATAAAAACGGCAGTTTAAGTTGTAGAAGTATAAAATATTGCGAAACATGTATTTTGATAGGATGCACTATAATCATTCAAAAAGTCTTATCGCTTTTTTGATTTCATGTGACGAGATGTTCATTATGTATTTAATATTTAATATTGAAAAGAATACAAAATACTGTTTTTGGGTTAATTTATAAATAAAGCATAGCTAAACCATTCATTTTCAAAAAGTATGTTGTACCCGTTGTTGTTAGGCCGTGTTCATATTACGCGTTTTAGTCGCGATTGCCCTCACTTTTTTTTGCAAACGCTGCTGAAAAATACTGAGTTTTGTATGTATTTAAATACATTTATTTATTTTATATTCAGTGTTTCTCAGCCGCGTTTGCGAAAAATAAATTGAGAACGGTGTCGCAATCGCGACGAAAAAAGAGTAATATGAACACGGCCTAATAAGTTACGATACCATTTCATTGACCTTTGTTTCACAAAAACTTTTCAAAACGTATTTTTAAATTGTAACATTTTTTTACGAATTTTATTCGTTATTTTCAGACACGTACAGAATTCGCAGAATGGACGTAGTTTGGTACACATTTCAAATATTTTATTCGTATTCCTACAAAAACAAATTTATATTGTACTTTACATATACGAATAATCGTAATACCTAGTCACGAAAAAAAACCTTTAGTTCAGCTAGGGTTTGAACCGCGGTTCTTAAGCGTATGGGGCACGTACTCTTCCAGTAAGCTACGGGCACCTTGCATCACACATGTCCTTATATTCAGTAATTGTTCGACAAACCAGTCTGAACGATCTCAGTTGTAAATTTTTTAAACTCAACTAAAACTTCGTACCTTTTACGAATAATGCGTACGGTCAACCTGCGAATGAATTTTTTAGTAAATACTACGAATGTAATGAAACGAATTATGAAGTTATTCCTACGAGAAATTGATAAATGTTAGGGAATGATAGCCCTTATTGGTCGAAGATTATTAGTCGTAGCAACAGAAAGCAAGGTATATTTAATTCAATAATGGATATAAACTTTGACGATATGCAACTTTTTGTTTAAAAGTCATTGTAAACAAGCAGAAGACAAAGTAAATAAATTTATTAAAAAAATTAATTTTTTTCAAATATTCGGCTATTTTTCTATAATAAAGATGATCCAATTTGGATTTTTTTTAAATTTTCCCTAAACTTAATAAAATGACAAACATTTCTACAGCATTTAAATTTAAGAAATTTGCAGCGATTTAGGAGAGAGCAAAGCTTCTAATTCAAAAGCGAAAGAAAAAATTAGAAAATTTATAGCATCTTTGGGTAAAACGTAGCCTTTGTCTTAAGCTTCGTTCGTTTTCCGACAATATCGATCAAAATTGGATTGATGTATTTTTTCCTTGCGTCAGCCATTTCTGTCTTTCGCTTGCTGGCGCCAGTTGGAAATTCCAAGCTTCGTCAGGTTGTCCTCTACTTGGTCTTTCCAACGAATATGCGGTCGTCCTCTTCTGCGTTGACAGCCACTGGGTACGGAATCGAATGTTTTCTTCACTGAAGCATCGTCTTTCATGCGCTGAACATGACCAAGCCAGCGAAGCCGCTCGATTTTAATGCGCTTGTCGATGTCAGCGTACAGCTCATACAGTTCATCATTCCACCGTATTCGGTACTCGCCATTGACGCAGATTGGTCCGTAGATCTTACGAAGAATCTTTCTCTCGAATGCTCCTAAAGTCTTTTCATCTAAACTGCTCAGCGTCCAGGTTTGTGATGCGTAAAATAGGACGGGCATGATGAGCGATTTATAGAGCGTGATTTTCGTTAGTCGAGAGAGGGCTCTGCTTTTCAATTGCCTACTGAGCCCAAAGTAACACCTGTTGGCAAGAGTTATTCTTCGTTTGATCTCAATGCTGATGTCGTTGGTTGAATTAATGCTGGATCCGAGATAAACGAAGTTCTTCACAACCTCGAAGGAGGTATTGTCAACGGTAACGTGGGTTCCAAGACGCTGGGACTGTTTGTTTGTTGACACTAAGTATTTCGTCTTATCTGCATTCACTGCCAGACCCATTCGACTTGACTCTCTTTCTAATCTGGAAAATGCTGCACTGACTTCGCACGTATTATGGCCAATGATATCGATGTCATCAGCATACGCAAGCAGCATAACACTCTTGTAGAATATTGTGCCACTACGTCTCAGATCAGCAGCTCGGATGATCTTTTCCATCATTAGGTTGAAAAGTCGCACGATAAGGAATCACCTTGTCTGAAACCTCGTTTGGTAATAAATGGTGGGGAGAGGTGCTTCCCGATTTTAACTGCGCTGCTGGTGTTGCTCAGTGTCATCCAGCAAAGTCGTATTAGTTTTGCAGGAATACCAAATTCAGACATGGTGGAGTACAGGTGCTTCCTTATTGGGCTGTCGAAGGCGGCTTTGTAGTCGACAAAAAGATGGTGGGTGTCGACTTGTTTTTCTTGAGTCTTCTCCAAGATTTGTCGTAGAGTAAAAATCTGGTCGATGGTGGACTTTCCAGGTCTGAAGACACACTGATAAGGTCCGATCAGTTCGTTTACAATGGGCTTCAATCTTTCGCATAAAACGCTCGACAGGACCTTATATGCGATATTAAGAAGGCTTATCCCACGGTAATTGGCACAGATAGTGGGATTGCCTTTCTTGTGGATTGGGCAGAGCACACTGAGATTCCAATCGTCCGGAATGCATTCTTCCGACCATATTCCGCATAGAAGCTCGTGAATGCATTTAAGTGGAGCTTCGCCTCCGTTCTTAAACAGCTCAGCAGGTAAGCCATCAGCTCCCACGGCCTCGTTATTTTTAAGCCGAGCTATAGCTGTCAGAACTTCATCATAGTTGGGCAGCGGAACCTCGACGCTGTCATCCGAAATTGGAGTTTCCGGAATATCATCTCTATTGGCGGGATTGTTGTCAGCGTCGCCATTTAGAAGCTTAGAGAAGTGTTCCCTCCATAACGTCAGTGTACTCTGGACATCTATCACTAGATTCCCGTTTTCATCCTTGCAGGAAGAGGCCCCGGTTTTAAAACCATCGGCAAGGCGTCTTATTTTTTCGAAAAATTTTCGGGCCTCATTTCTGTCACCATATATCTCAATCTTCTCCTGCTCGCACTTTTCTGCCTCTCTTTTTTTCCGCCTGAAAATATGTCTCTCATCCCTCCTCTTTTCTTTGTATCGCTCCTTAGCAGAGCGCGTTACAACCGACTGCAGGGTGGCTTTGTAGGCGGCGTCTTTCTCTGCAGTGGCGTCGCTACACTCCTGGTCGTACCACTGGTTTTGGCGAGGGCGTTGGTAGCCAATCACCTCTTCAGCAGCCGCACGCATGGAGTTGGAAATGAGTGTCCACTGTGCGCATATATCATCAATTGGAGGAGTGTTTTGAAGCAGGAGTGAGAGTCGAGTGGCGAAAGCATCGGCTGTCTGTTTCGATTGCAGCTTGTCGACGTCTATCTTTCTCTGTGTAGGGTTGCATGTATTCTTAGCTGCGCACAGACGTGTACGGATCTTGGTTGCAACAAGATAGTGATCCGAGTCAATGTTTGCACCACGGATCGTGCGTACATCTAATACACTGGAAGAGTGCCTTCCGTCGATCAAAACGTGATCAATTTGATTTTTGGTTTTTTGATCAGGGAACATCCAGGTGGCTTTATGAATATTGAGATGCTTGAATCTAGTGCTACTTACGACCATGTTTCATGCTGCGGCGAAGTCAATCAGTCTCATTCCGTTATCGGAGGTGTTGTCGTGGAGGCTGAACTTTCCGACTGTTGGACCAAATATATTATCCTTGCCCACCTAAGCGTTGAAGTCACTAAGCACGATTTTTACGTCGTGACGGGGGACGCTCGTAAGAATTTTCAAGGCGCTCGTAGAAAATATCCTTGATCTCATCTTCCTTGTCTTCTGTCGGAGCGTGCGCACATATTAGGCTTATATTAAAAAATTTAACCTTGATGTGGATTATGGCAAGTCGTTTGTTCACAGGTGTGAATCGCAGGACGTGGGGCCGTAGTCTCTTGCCAACTACGAATCCGCATCCAAACTCGTGCTTCTCCGTATGGCCGCTGTAGTAGATATCACAGGGTGCATGCCGAATGCAACCCTGTCCCTTCCATCGCATTTCTTGGATAGCAGTGGTATCAGCTTTGTATCTTTCCAAGACATCAGTCAGTTGGATAGAGGCACCTTCCCAATCAAGGGTTCGGACATTCCAGGTGCATATCCGTAAATTATTATCAGTTTTTCGTTTGCGGAGGTCATCATCAGATTTGGGGATCAGTTTTCATCTATTCTTATTAGTTTTCATTGAAATGGTTTTTTACGGGTGGGCTTCAAACCCAACGCACAACATATTTTAAGCCTAGGGAGGCCCGCCGCTCAGATTAGCCGCCAAACTAACGGTTGTCAGTTTTGACGTTGCCCAGGAAACACCACGTGGAGGTTTGAGTCGACTTGAGGCGATTTCACAAAGATTATGCTGGCCTAGCCAGGTTGAGACAGTCAGACATGTTACATTGTTACATCGCCCCCAGTTACGTTGCTGACGTTGCTCAAATACTCTTAACGTGAGTATTTGTCAAAAACATTATTACCAGATTGTAAAAGTTCATCATTTTGCGTAAAACTGACAAAAACCTTAAATATTTTATACTTATTCTAAGCAATATTTAATAGGTGGCATCATTTTTTGCATCAGCTGTTTCATTTTTGTTTTTTTTTTTTGACACAAATGATTAATTTATGCTGCAAATTTGATCATAGTGAAAAGTTTTGTGAAAATTAATAATTATAATGTTTTCCGCGATCGCTTTATACAATTTTAATGAATCGGATGCAAAGCAGGCAAGGCAGGCAATTCTGCAAAGCAGGTAAATCTCCGAGATCCAATCCAACTCCAAATTGCTCGCTTGTGGTTTTTTTTTGTGCTAAATAACATATAAATTAATTGAATCTAAATTCTTGCATTTGTTAATAAAATAATACTTGCTATTTATTTTCAGCAACTTCCATGTCAACAAATTTCTAAACGACAAGAAAATTTTCATCGTCTATATTTGACGTTTCGTTTCAAATTTTTTTAATACATCAAGCCAAATTTTCAGTACAGTTACGTTGTCGTTCATTTCTGAATCAGCTGTTCTCGTTGGGCTAAGAAATTATATCTACATCAAGCGAAAACAGCTAACATTCGGCTTTTGAACGAAGCCTTCGTGAAATGCACCTTACGTTCGTTTAACAGAAAGATGCTATTAATAAAGTAGGCCAATTTTTGATCAAGGACTAATTTTTTAAAAAACTTTTTATCATATTAAGCAAACAATTTTACATTAGAATATGTTATAATCAAAAGTTTTTTATGACAGAAACGTAAATAGGAGACTCGATTTCAAACAATCCCTGTATACTTCTTAAAATTCACGTTATTTAGCGGCACCCACCCAGTTTGAGAATTTTTTAAATAAAAAAAAATAAATTCTTTAAATTCATTAATAATGGAATAAGTAGATTGGTTAAATAAGTAGATTGGTGTCAATGCGGTGTGAAATCCGGTGAAAAATATCTCCCATAGCATGCAAATCTGAAAAATTTTAGTTCACTCGAAATTGGTTTAGCAGTTAAAGGCTTTTAAAGTTAAAAAATGGCCTAAAAATGTCGTTTTTTTTTTAGTTTTTAAACAAAAAAAAAGTACTGTTTAATATTAGGAAATTTTTGTATTCTAATTTTAATAGTTGAAATCTTGGGGCTCGATAGTAATTAATACGATTCCGTTTAAGGATATAGGCCTCACATTATTTAATTTATTAAACTATTCAAAATATTTGCTTTACCCTAGGTGTACACGAGACAAATTGTCATGACAATTTCAATACACTCACACATTTTTTACTAACACAATCATATTTTCTCAGTTGTCAGCTCAATTGTCTCAGCAATCAGGCAGACAACTGCACTAACAACTATTTGACGTAGGCTGACATTTTTTGACATTTTCTTCTAAAAGTGGAGAACAATAACAGAGAAAAATTTAAAAACCAAAGGAAACGTGAAATAATACAACAAATGTCATTTATTGTCTTGCAATTGTTAAGCCCACCTACGTCACGCTAGACAATTTGCTTGAAGTTGACAAAAATTTGACAACTAATACGGATATAAACAATTGTTGTAACAATTGTTACGTGTAGACGCAGCGTTAGCAAAAAATTACTGAAATGTATTACATGACATGAAATTTTTAAATATTTCGGACATGATACGAGAAAGATTTTTACACCATCTTTAAAATGATATTAGATTTTCTAATGTGTACAAGCGTGTACCAACAGGATGGACATGCTGGATGTGCGAAATCAAATACTTCGGCCTGTCCTACATGTAGGATGAAAATCAAAAACATTTGATTTTTTGTGCCGGCCCGGCAGCGCTGACTGTGCTCTCTTTCCATACTGCCATTCTGTCAAATTCAGCTGTGTAGCGAATGGAAACAAATGATATGAAATAAAAATATTTGCTTCGTTTCGACATTTCAGGTAGTATGCTCTCATCTGGTGCATATACCTTTTTTCTTCTACCATGGGCCCATCCTAACTGAAGTATGTCCGAACACACGCTCATCCGACTTCATATTTTTGTCATTCTAAAAAAAAAGTCGTGGAGTGAACATATAAAAAAATCGTAAGCAGAGTGCAAAGTTCAATATATAAAGGCCCAGTTGTAATAGACGTAATGTAAAGTAACGTAATGTTGTCAACTGTCATCGTGACGGGACGTAATGTAAGAAAACGTTGTAGCAATTATAATAGGCAGTAGCCAGGCAGTTGTTTGTCGTAAATAATTGCACGTTCCTGTACAAATACAATTAAATCTGGATACATAAAACTATCACATTAATAACGAAAACTCAACAAAAAACGTAGTTCGACAATATAAAATAGCGCAATAATCGAATCTAACCTCAATGTTTAGTTGTTCTTTGAACAGACGTAATGTAAAGTAACGTAGAAATCGAAATCCAACGGATCTTTACGTCCCGTTACATTACGTTACTTCTATTATAATCACTTGTATAAGAAAAGTATTGATTGAAACAGTAAGTGACAGAACACACTGCTGCAGTGACATTTCACTACATTACGTTACGTCTATTATAACTGGGCCTTAAGAATGGCAGGTGGTTCGCGAACTGTTTTTTAATGGAGTTCATTAAACATTATAGAAGTTAAAGGCGCATTTCCAATAACGCGTAAGATGCATTGCGTTTTACGCTGTGGAAGCTGCGGAAAAAAAATCAATTTCCAATAGAACGTGCGCGTGAATATATGATATGCCGTACTTCTGCTTAGCAAAGCATAATTTTGAACAGTACCCGGCTCAGTACATTTTGTAAGTATAGTCCGTACCAAAAATAGCATAACATAAAAAGATTTTCAGAAGTGGTTAAAAATTTGCTCCAGTTTGCTTTTGTACTAAAAATTTTAATAAGGATGTGCTTCCTGACATCTTCTTTCCAATCGTGCTAAAAATTTTCATTTAAGGAAAATGGTGCTCAGTACGTTCCTACATTTAAAAAAATAAAATATACTAATATTTTTAACAAGGTTTTTTAATTAATAAATGTCAAGAAAGTTGTCTAAACAAAAAAATTGATATATATTTTTAATGCATAATTTTCTTACCCTCAAGCAATACTAAAGTATAGTCTTTAATAAAAAATGGCGTCCTAATTTTGATATAATCGCAGTTTTAAGTTATCGAAATATAAACAAATTTTTTCACTAAGTCGCGAACCTTTTTTAACTTTTTGAATGTTAGCCAATATTTCTTGATAGGAACTTAAAGATATACTAAAAAGTTAGTCATTTATACCGGAATTCGAGCCCAAATTAAACAAAAAAGTTTAAAAGCTATGTGAGTAAAACCAATTTCTTGGTGAGTATAAGGATAATATGGAGGTTTTTCTTTGTATTAATCACCAATAAAATTTATAATAATTTTGTGGTTGGAGTTCCGTTTAATACTTTAAAAAAAATGCATTTTGTAGCAGAGGAATCTTAATACTAAGAAGTTAAATGGTTTAAAAATGAAAATTATGTGTCTAGAAATCAGAGTCATATTCAGGCAACTCTTTCGAATTTTACCTTCTTTTTTTCTCTTGCTATCACTGAATCATACAGATGCTAAAATGGTACAAAACTTTAATGAATTATTTACAGTAGAATTAATGGTTTTTTTTATAGTCTTTATTCTCAAAAGTCTGCCATGTTTCCATCGTACCTAATAAGTTTTAATCCGACGCAAAATGGCTCAAGTCCCTCAATTAGTGATTCCTTTTAATTAGTCTTGAGCCCAAAACGTGATATTTCTTATACAACAATGAAAATCTTTCGTTGTTTCTTATAATTTCTTTCTCATTTATGACCAAAAATAAAAGTAATCTTCCAAATTGTGTGGTTAAACTTTGTCTTCTCATCATCGGTGAGCGAATTTTTACAAAATAGTATAAAAAATTAAATTTCAGAAAGAAGTGATGCTATTTTTAAACGGACCGCCATTATTTTTTAAAACCAAACTTTTGGTATATTTTGTTAAATTAAAAAAATATTCTGCATTTAAAAATATTCGAAAATGTTGTTTTCATAATTCTTTTCACTTTGGTTGATATTTTTGGTGAACATGCTAATTTTGAGTGATTTTTGGGTGAGGGATGTGAGTTTTTGTTTGTGATGATTTGATTGAATTTTTACAATCAGGACAAACTACTCAACACTCATAATTGAAAAAAAATTAAGGGTATTTTGTCAGTTTTGAGTGAAAAGAATTCGCTCCAGTACCAAATACCTTGTAGTATAGTACCAATAGTTCGTACAGTACTCTTTTGGAGTTGCTCTAAAGTGAACAGCTGTTTCGATGTCAATAGCTGCCAAATCTTCACGCACGTGAATTATTAAATTTTTCGAATATTTTATGCTGCGTGCACACGCACGTTGTTTATTGTTAGGTATATTTTCATGCATTGATTCTTTGCGTAAATTTACGAAACGCATCTCACGCGTTATTGGAAATGGGCCTTAACGTAACACTAGAACGGTGAAAAATCATGAAGTCCATCCGACATGTAGGATAGTCCGAAAGTTTGATTATACTTTCCCGTTATTCTGCCGTCCTACATGTCCATCCAACATGTTGGTTAGTCCGAAACCCCGTTTAGATTCCTGATCCTGTATTTTTGTTTTTCAGAAGGTAGGTGAATTAAGGAACAATGTCAAATTTAAAACGAGAAGACATTCTGTTGCTATTCGATGTTGACGGCACCTTGACATTTCCCCGTTCTACCGTTGAGCCAGAGTTTGAAGAATTCTTCTATGACAACATAAAGCCCAGAGCTACTATTGGAATAGTAGGTGGTTCTGATCTCGAAAAAATGTTTGAACAACTAAATGGGTGCAAGATTCTTGATCATTTCGACTTCATATTTCCAGAAAATGGTCTAGTTCAAATTGAAAAAGGAAAAGAAGTAGGAAAACAAAATATAACTCAACATTTGGGCGAAAAAACATTGCAACGTTTCATTAACTTTGTATTGCGTTACTTGTCGGAATTGGAGCTTCCATTTAAACGCGGAACATTCATAGAGTTCCGAAATGGTATGATGAATGTCTGCCCTATTGGCAGACAGTGTTCAAGAGAGGAACGCAACATGTTCGCTGCTTACGATCAGCAGCACCAAGTTCGTAGCAAAATGATTGATGATCTAAAAAAAGAATTCCATGATGTTGATCTTACCTACAGCATTGGAGGCCAGATAAGTTTCGACGTTTTCCCACATGGATGGGACAAAACTTATGCATTGCGTCATATAGAAAAATTTCATAAATTTAACGAAGTTCACTTCTTTGGTGACAAGACTGATCCTGGCGGTAATGATTATGAAATTTTTATGGACCCTCGTACAATTTCGCATAAAGTACAGACTCCAAATGATACAAAGCGCATTCTCTCAGCGATGTTTAAACTTTGACCTAATATTTCTAGCTTAAGAATGGCAATAATTAAAGTTAAAACATGATTTATTTGTTATAAATTTTTGTTGTCTTTTTATACTTCTTACGGGAGAAGTGAAGATTGTAATAGAAAAATGCAATAAACAATTTAAGCATAATTGCGAATAACCTAAACGACATTTTTTTGCGATTGTATACATTTATTATATACAACTATACACAAACAATTGAGGGCACGATTACGATTTTCGAGAAAAAAAAAAATTACCGAACAAAAAATCGGGCTATAAAAAGATAATTTTTTAATTTTTTTTTTTGCTAAAGATCTTCAAAAAAACATCCATTTCTTTGCTATTGTTCAAAGGATCTAAAAGATTGGTATGTCTTTTGAAAGATAATTTAATTACCTTTTCAGTGATACACAATACTTATATCATTGCAAGCGTATTTGTAATTTTAGCAAATAATAAGCAAAACTAAATCATATTTTAAATTTTTAATTAAAAAACCGTTATTTTCTACCAAATCTGCGTTTAGGTACTAAAATTGTATGTTATTTTTAAAGCTTGCAATTTAACCTTTCATTTGATATATTAATATATATATATATATATTAGGGCGGGTCAAATTCTGGCTCAGCGAAATTCGTAAAATACATGTAATTTCAAGACTTTTTCTCCACTACAGCATATACAAATTCTGAAAAAAAGCTGTGCGGACTTTCGTAAATAGATTCATACACATACATTCATACATTCATATTTTATAATTGAGAACAAAATCTATTTACGAAAGTCCGCACAGCTTTTTTTCAGAATTTGTATATGCTGTAGTGGAGAAAAAGTCTTGAAATTACATGTATTTTACGAATTTCGCTGAGCCAGACCTCCAAAAAATTCGTCCATACAAATTGACCCGCCCTAATATATATATATTAATATATCAAATGAAAGGTTAAATTGCAAGCTTTAAAAATAACATACAATTTTAGTACCTAAACGCAGATTTGGTATATATATATATATATATATATATATATATATATATATATATACATATATATTCTTTACAATTTACACTATATTACGTACAATTAATAAAAATGGAACAATTGAAGAATAGTGAAAACTCATATTTTAAATTTTTGTTATTGATATGTATTAAACCTTTTAAGTCCAAATCCGGAAAAATTTAGGTCGCTCTCAAGTCGTTTTGAAGTAATAGGGGTTCAAAGTTTTAAAAATTGGCCTGAAAAACTCATGATTTTTGTTTCTACAAAAGTACTAATTATGGGTTTCAAAAGAAAGGTGATGCTGTTAACTATTCAACGAGGAATCAATTTTAAAAATCCATGCATTACTTTCGAAGATATAACGTATTGTATTTGCATTTTACGTATTATGCAAACTTGTATTTCGTAAAAGGGTGAACCATCAAGTGTGCTTAATACGTAAAATGTTATATCTTCGAAAGTAATGCATGGATTTTTAAGATTGATGGCTCGTTGAATAGGTAACAAAATCACCTTTCTTTTGATACCCATAATTATTAGTTTTGTAGGAAAAAAATCAAGAGTTTTTCAGGCCAATTTTTTTACTTTTGGAGCCCTATAACTTCTAAACGACTCGACCTGAAATTTTTCCGGATTTGGACTTAGAAGGTCTTAATACATATATTAAAAAAAAAATTTTAATTTTAGTTTTCACTCTTCTTCAATTGTTCCATTTTTATTAATTTTATATATTTATATATATACATATATAAGCAAATATTTTACTTTTGCATACTATAAATAGCTATAAAATGTTAAACACTTAACGGATTTAATTAATTAAAAAATTAATAAAAAAGCTTTTTGCATTACGTTTCAAATAACACCTTAATAAGCAATATCGGTTATCACTTAGAAAAATAGTTTTCTTAAAACATCTAAAAAAAATTTTCTTAAAAAATCGATAACTTGAAAACAAATCGATTAATCGATTTTTCCTTCCGCTGTTCTTATTTTTTTTTAAAATACCTTCCTGAATCCCTTGTCAAATCGCGTCGCCTCGGAAATCGTAATCTCCCCGAACTGAGTAAGCAGTTTGGGTTATTTTTATCGCATACCCAACAAAATCAATAAAAATGAATAAGTGCTTGTAAAATGAATAAAAGTGAACAATTACAATTCTGTCGTTTACGTTTTTCGAGAGAACGCTTCAATTATTCAATCTGTGTCCATTTCAGATTCATCATCACTTTCTTCATCATCATTGCTCTCATCAGAATTTTCCGAATTACTATCACTATCAACCCAGTCGTGCGCAGTCGTATTGTTTGGAATCAACACCTTCCATTCGTCTAACTTTTGTAAATCAAGGGCATAAAAATCGTTTAAAGTGATTTGCTTGCTGTCTTGCTCATAGAGCCCACCGAACAGATACAAGATGCCTTTGCAAACACACATCGATGCGTTCATGCGTGCCGATGGCAAAGAATCTTGGACTTGTGTAGGAAAGAGGCTTGGCACTTTAGGTAAAGCATGTGTTGAACTCGGTCCAGCAACTGTCATTGTAAATATACCATCGGTGGATACTGCGGAGACCTTCGGGGCAGTTTTAGCCTCTGCAGATGTTTCCATATCAATATCGTTGTTTTTATTCGGTTGTTTGGCTTTCTTTGCTAATTGAAGAAGACGCCAAGTTTGTGTAGCCAAATCAAAGGCCAATAAATCGTTGCCAAACTGACCATGAACATCTTCATCATCCTCATCTACATCCATAACACCTCCAAAGCAGTACATTTTCCCATTCGGTGATGTCGTAAACCCAATGCTGCTGTATGGCAAAGGTTTGTAACCACCCGGTTTCACAGTTGTCCATTTAAATTTGTCTTCTGAATAATTTACTATTAATATTTAGACAAAATTTAACAGCAATAATGTATGTAGTTACCTTTAGGAATCAGAGCAAACATGTCTGTGTGCACTTTACCTCTGTCAACGTTTTTTTTTACTCGGGATTTCGAGTAGCCGCCCCAAATGATTATCTTACCATCGGGATAAGCAGTCATGCAACATCCTGACCTAGGAGGTGGCAACGAAGCCCCTTCTACAACGATGTTATGCCATTTGTATGCCTCCAATGAAAACATGTAGACATCGTTGTGATACGTATACGAATGGTTGTTGTCATGAAAACCGCCAAAGACAATAAGTTTTTTCTTTGCTGCAACCATACGATGACCACTGCGTGGACTAGGACCATTAGGTGCATTTATTTTCTCCCATATTTTTGTTTTCAGTCTCATTACCCACAAGTCCTTGTAATGGTAAAACTGCATCTGCGAGGGACTAGCATGCTCACCTCCGAAAAGCTACAGAAAATACGAACCATAATAAACACTCGATGTAAGTAATGGTTAATAAATTTAGTGGATTGTGTAAAATAAGGTCTGAAATGCTTTCTTTACTGACTTACCCACAACTGTCCACCATCGCTTCCTACTGCAACCATCTGATGACCACAACGCGGAGCTGGACCCGATGGTGAACGCAATTGCTTCCATTCATTTTTGCCGATGTTATATAAAAACAAATCATTGTAAATTACAACTTTTTGGCCATTGAAGAATTCACCACCGAAAAGGACGAGTTCCTCTTTTTCTGGATGCGTTATTAGAGTAAAACTAGAACGTGGACTAGGCGGTTGGCAAACAATTTCGGTCACAGCAGTCAAACGTGCTTCCTCTGCTTCCAATTTTGCAACAACTTCAGCGATGTCAGCCTATGGTATAAAAGGCTCTCAGTTGATGGATTTATTTTTTATAAATGGTAACAATCAAACCTCTCCTAATTTCTCCAACAGTTTTTTCTGCTTAACGAGCAATTTTTTATCTGTTTTCAAAGCAGTTTTTTCAGCTCCCTTTACTTTTTTGCACTTTTTATCTTTTTTACCCATGTTTACGGACAACATAAAAATTCAAAAGAATATACTAAGGTTGCACAAGTACGTACTTTCGTACCATTTTGGACACGTTTTTATTCTTCACGTACGAGATATCACATTTTCCGTACTAGTACAATTTTATTTTCATCGCTTTTCTGTGTATTTTTCTCTTGGTGTGGCCCATAGAAGTAAAATATAAGGAAGCGGTGTAGTTGAAGTGGAATGAAGTATTTTACAAACACAGTGAAGTTGACACAAACACAAAAACATTCAAACAGGGCCGCATTCAATTATGTAGTAAATGAAGGCGTAAATTTTTTTTTATTTTTTAGATGTATGCTTACTATGCAATTTTTATATACCACCGTTATATAATATGTTGCGTTACCAATTTTTTTACAGAGAAAAGCATTGCTAAAATAATGTAAAAGACATGAACTCAGAATGAGACTGAAACAACAAAAGTTACTTTTAATGATTTTTTAAAAATTCATTTCAAAAAACTATTTTTTATAAACTATTTAATTGATATTAAAATAACACAAAAACTAAACAACTAAAATACATACCAAATTAAACTCTTTTAAAATAAATAGTTTTGTGTAGTTTTTTTCGAACTGTGGGCTTTTAATTAGTTTTTTTATATAAAAATACCTAGTTATAGCTTGTAACCTTAGGTTGCTAATCCACTTTAATTTCATGTCAAGTTTTCAAAGATATTGTAAACAAATAAATAACTAATAAAGCTTATCCCAATATAAAAAAAAAATTAAGGCCCTTGCCACCCTAAATAATGAATGCGCTCATGAAGCAGAACTTGTGTTTTGACAGATGTTCTTCCTCACAAATAGATTTTTTTTTTTGCTCGGGAAGAACTTATGTCAAATAACGACGCTCTATCTCTCTTCCTCAGCGACGAAAATTCCTTCTACACACGTACAGTGTGTGTGAGTATAACACCATTTCCTTATCTTTTATTTCTATGGTGTGGCCAAACTTGGTTCGTTTTGGTTCGCATTATAACTATTTGGCAGCACCATAGTGTAATCATAATTCTTACAACATGGGCAGCACTTCTAGCATTTGCATGTTTGCCTACGTGTGATGTGCAAAGAAACAAAAAGTGCGAAGGGTACCAAGGTACTCGAATCCATGGTACAAAGAACTACAGATAAAGTATTGCGTATGTCCGCCATCTTTGCTGTGACGTATAAGGTGCTCATTGGTTGCAACGTAGTCAGAATTTATTCGTAGGGTGTAAAGATTTTAAAATGCCTACATTTTCTTATGAAAACTTGTTGAACTGAAATGAAATAAATATTGTTAAATAAAGCACATGTCCAAAATAAAGTCAATATATTTTTTAGTATTGTTTGTGAAAAAAATTGCATATTTTGTAAGGTTTTCCCCCCCCTTTTTGCCAATTTACACAAAAAGCGGCTACGTTGCTTAATGTGCTTGATAGAATTTTGACTGTTTGTTCATTTTCATTTTGCTATCTTCGTCTCTTTTTGACATTTTCTTTTGAATGTATTCATCAAGTGACACATTTGACGAGCACCAATAGCGGGGTTCACATGATCCTACATGTTGTCACGCCTGGCGTGATGGCCTTGAATTTGAAATATTTCAAATTCAAGATAACATGTCAGTCGGCTGTATCGAGCGTTCGAACGGTCAAATACGAGGCTTGTCCTACCAGGCGTGACAACATGTAGGACCATGTGAACCCCCCTATTTACGAGGTGCGCAGTAAATTTTGTTCGTTGTTCCGGGAATACTTTATCTGTAGTTCTTTATATCATGCTCGAACCTATCAGCTTGTATGAAATTTTCATATAAATCGGAGGGTTCTAAGTACGTCGGTACTTTTGCTTTATCTTGGTATTCATCACAGTTTGCCATGGCTTTATTTTTCAGTTTGTTTACAAAAAATTCGACAAAAACAAAAGTTGCCAAGAGGTATATATATGAAAAAAGAACAATTGCTCCTTTTCTGCCAAATCTGTTATTCTGTTATGAATTTTCTGTTATGAATCATAAAAGATGCTGAACATAAAAGATCTGTTAAAATTGGTATTCTGCCATTCGATCTTTTATGGTGCCCTGTTGTCAATCTTCGAAAACAAAAATCTATTACAATTCCGTTAACTTCTGTTATGAAACAGCTGATTGCTGTCAATAAATTAAAGAAAACAACGCAAGTTGAAGTTGTCGCTTTTAACGTGTTTGTATTTTATTTCTTTTTATTTATTTATAAGCGCTTGTAAGAAATAAACTTAAAGTTAAGCACCGATAACATGTGTGGATATAAATCAACAAATTTTTTAATGTTAAACATAATCTTAAAAATAATCTTGAACAAAAATTAATTAATTAAATACATTGAGATCAAAAACAGTTTTTAAAAAACGATTATAAGAATTTTAAACTAAAAATTAAAAATAAAATATGGTATAAAAATGGAAAAAAATTAAGAGAGAAAAATAACATTAAAAAGAAATGAATTAGGTAAGAAATTGAATGAAAAGAGATAAATGAAGAAAAATAATAGAATAGCGAATAAAGTAAAAAAAGATAAAAGTTTTGGTTAGAAGGAAGACAAATAATCTGATAATTTAGATTTAAATATGGTTGTATTGCAAATACGCTGTAGATACGGTGGGAGTGAGTTCCAAAGACGTATGGAATTAACAAAGAACTGACGTTCGGACGCTAAGCAGGCATGTTTTGGTTGGACTAGGTTGTTTCCGCGCTGAGATCTTAAAAATTTTAGTTTACTATATAAGTAAACTGGCTCTTTGGTAAAAATAATTTTGTGCAGACACTGTCAAAAGTAAAATTGAATATTTTTTTGCATACTGGGATATACGGTCGGTTCGTTTAAGTCCGAAGACATAACGAGCGATGTTGTTATAGGAAACGTTCAACTTGCGCTTACTAGCAGCATCACAGTATGCAAAAATTTCGGATCCGTACAATAAGGTGGGGACAAGATACGTTTTAGCTCATAACATTCTTATGTTAAAAGGGGTGAAAAACTGTGTGGCCCATAGGCTACGGAGCACACCATAAACTTTTCCTACAGTGATGTTGACATGATTCGTCCAATCTAAAGTGCTGCTGAAGGTAATACCCAAATTTTTTGCCGTTTTTACAACTTCAATACATGACCCATTTATAGTAACGTCCGGAAAGGGCAAAGAAGAGTTATATTTTCTAGTTATAATTAAACATTTTGACTTATTTGGGTTTATGCTTAAGCCATTAGCGGAAGCCCAATCGTAAATTTTACACAGATTAGCATTCAGACTATCAACACACGTGGTAATATCAGATTTGCGACAGTATGCAGTTGTACATCATCAGCGTACATTTGTATACCACAATTTTGCAACACAGTTGGTAAGTCGTTTATATAAACCGAAAATAAAAGAGGGCCCATTACAGAGCCTTGAGGAACGCCACGGATTACAAGAAAGAAATTAGAAGTAACGCTGCCTATATTTACGGCTTGTGATCTGTTTGTGAGATATGAGCTCATTAGTCGAGTTGCAGTGGCGGAAAAATTAAACACATTTAATAATTTCGAACATAAAATTTGGTGATCAACCGTGTCGAAAGCTTTCGAATGATCTAGCAAAACCAAGAAAGTGATTTCATTGCGATCGAGGTTATTTCGAATTTCATCGCTGACGTAAAGTAGAGCCGTCACGCAACTGCGCTTAGGTCGGAATCCTGACTGTCTGTCAGTTAGCAGTTTATTGTCCAAAAGAAATTTGTTTATTTGGTTGTACATCAGCGTTTCAAAAACTTTTGATAGATATGGTAAAATTGCTATGGGGCGGAATTCATTACCAGTTTTAGGGATGGGAATAATTTTAGCTTTTTTTCCAAACAGCAGGGAGTTCTGATTTCGTTATGATGGTATTGAAAATGATAATAATGAAAGAGGTTAGAGCAGGAAGAAGTAACTTAAAAAACCTTGGATGTATTTCATCGAAACCGACGGCATTAGATTTAATCTCTAAGCAACTTCGCAGTACTTCTGTACATACATTCAACTCATTGAAAATTAAAAGCTGAATACGAGTTGATAGATCTCTGAAAGATGCGACAACAGTTGACACTGGGCGCTGGCATAGGTATATCTATAAATTTGTTATTTAGAGCCTCGAAGTCTACGCTAGTGTCTGTAGGCGAAAAATTTCTTCCAACTCCAATTTGTCGAATAATATTCCACTTCGTTTTGCTGTCTATGGCAGAGCTAAATTTAGATTCATAATATGCTAACTTGGCAATTTTCACCGCCCTGACTACATTGTTTCTGCATATTCGGAAAATATTATAACGCTCGGGTGTTTTGAGACTTTTCCATTTATTATACGCTGCGTCACGTTTTTTCATTAAAGTTTTAAGGGTACTGGAAAACCAGGGCCTTAGATAGTGATTTTCAACTTTAGTTTTAAGAGGAACATGTTTTTCAAATAGTGAATTGACGTTACGTTGTAGGAAATCTAACTTATCATTTACTGATAGCATACGATAAATTTCTGTCCAGTCGACGTGATTGAGCTCTGTCTGAAGAGAGCTATAATCTATATTTGTAAAATCTCGGTATGTTATTTTTTGCTCTGGTATTGGCAGCTGAAAATTATAGCAAAGAAAAATCAGGTCATGCTTGGAAAAAACGAGCAGATAACTGGTCATAAAGTAAGACTTTATCATTATCACTGACAAAAAAGAGGTCTAGCAGCGAATTTCTATTTTTGGAAAAGTGTGTGGGTGTGGTGCAGTTTGGCGACGTAAGACCAAGTGCACACATGTCATCAGATAAATGAGTTTCAACCAATAAACCACAATTAAAATCGCCACAAATTATGATGTCAGCATAGGAGCTAACCACCGATTCAATTTTCAACATTAAGTTTTCTGTATGGACATAACGATTTGGCCTATAAACTGAGCCGACAAGTAGTTTTTTGGATTCATAGATTATGTCAACAAATAGGAATTCAATATTATTTTCAGAGTTTGATTTACTGATGAAGTTGCATGTAATACTATCTTTAACAAAAATTGCAACCCCACCGGCATGAGACTCTCGATCCGCACGAAATTATCTATAACCCTTTACACTAAAGACACTATCTTGAACAGAAGGCTGAAACCATGTTTCAGATACACAAATTATATCCATGTTTGAGTTTTCAAAAGTGTACCAAAACTCATCAATTTTATTATTTAAACTTTGAGCATTAATATGACATACCTGTAGTCCTGTCGCTTGCCTGCTTAATATTCGAATTAAAGCATAGAGATTGTCTCTAGAATAACAACGACCGTAATTATTCGAACTCACAATGGATATGGTTTGAGATAAAAAGACGCGTATTTGCAGCACAGTTGTTAAAACTATTATTAACTATTAATATAAGAAATAAAAAATTAAAAGAAATTAAAATAAGAACTAAGTGTAAATATTACGCAAAGAAATGGAATGAAGGAAGCAAATAGAAATAAAAAGAGGATAGATAGGTTAAGGAAATACAAATTAGATAACGCAAAAACATAAAACTTAAACTTAAACTTAGGCAGGAACAACTTCATCTTCCGGGCATCTTTCACAAATTCCTTCGGCGGCAAGAACATGGCTGTGCAGCTCGCTTTAATTTTTGATGCGAATACTTTGGGAGCCTTTGTGTAGCCGAATGTGTAAACACCCTCGGACGGTGAAAGCATTGTAAATACTTTTTCGTTTCTTGTAGGTAATAGCAGCATGTAATAGCTTTCTAGTATCAGCGCTGAGGCACTCGTGGATGTAGATATTGTGATCTGCTTCAAAGCCTGCATTAATCAGATTCACGGCTTTCTTTACACGTCTGCGGTAGTCACCAAATGCTTTCAAAACCCGATTTCGGTCATGCGGAGTGTGAATTGCAAATATTTTTGCAAAATTAGTATTAAAGAAATGTCGTGCATTAGCATTACAAATTAGCATGCCCGTTTTGATTAAATTGTTTGTTTTAAAACAATGTCGGACTAAGAGGACGACCCAGAGCCCGTCTATAATGATAACAGAAGCTCAAGTCGTGACGGACGCAGTTATGGTGAAGATGGTAGCCTAAGGGATAGAGGTGCCCGTGCCGTGCTGGTGGACGCAACTATGACTACCGAACAACTAGATGTGCGTTCTGATTGTGTATGTATAATTATGCGCAGGATCTAATATTCAGACAATACAATCTGATTATAATGTAAGCGTTGATTTAGATAAGGGTACAAAGGTGGTAACCATGTCTGGAAATTCCAAAGATGCTGCACGGTGGCGATAAAAGTAGCTCATCCTACCAAACGACTTCTACAATAGTACAGTAGAATAAGTCCAAAGGGACCTTTCGGCGGTGGACGCCGAGATCGTTATTAAAAACCAAAGCTGCAGCAAAATCTAGAATTCCAGAAAGTAGAATAAATTCCTTTATATAAGTCAACTTGACATTTATATAATTTTTATGCTGCATTTTTTATACATAAATTTATAATTTTTTATTTAGAAAGACCTATTATAAAAATTATAAATGATTGTACAAAAAAAGAAAATACATTTTATATGCAATTTAAAAAAAAACTACACGGATTAAAGTTATTTTTTTAATCTTCCAAGTCTTTGTTTCATAAATTCAAAAATTTCGTTATGATAAAAGTCAAAAAAATTTATCTGTTATTCTGTTGTGTTTCATAGCAGATTTTGTCATACCAAATAAAATATTTTGTAAAAGATTTGGTGACAGTTCGAAAAATCTGCTATGATTTATAACAGATTTCATAAAAGATTGTAGTGCAGAATACCAATTCTGGTCTCGTAACAGATTTTTTGGCTGCTCAAAAATTTGAATGGGAAATCATAACAGAATAACAGAATTTTTGCATAAAAGATTTCGCAGAATAGGCCCAAATGTTGCCATTTCGTTATGCTATGTTAATGTTCTTGGGTTTGAGGTTGAAATAATGTGTTGCTATTTAATTCTCTGGTGTAAAGTATACCACCAATTATACCACAATATAAAATTTTTTTAAACGTATTGTTATTGAAATTTATAAAGTATTTTAAGTTCTGCCTTTCTTCTTATGAAATTTATTCTCAAATGAATATTATGTATTAATAGATATATGAAATTGCAAATGGTTGGCATTTAAATTTGTATGGGGGTTTTATTCAAAGGCTGAGGTATGCTCAGCGGCTCCAGGGTCAAACAAAAGACCCTCAAACTTTTGTCCAAAATAAATAAGAAGACTTGTTGATTTTTAATGCTCGGATTATATTTTTCTGCTTTATTGTTAAAGTTGAAATTTTAGCAGTGTATATAATATTCAAGTAGGTATGTTTATTTTTCTCTTATTAAAAACCAGATATATATATATATATATAACAGATTTATATATATATATATATATATAAAAAATATGCCAATAATGTAAAGCGCAAATCAGTCCAGTCGTAACGTAAGGTTCGTAAGCTTCGTAAGTCAAAAAACTTGAGCCAAAAAAATGGCCATGAAAGTAATATTCTTGGACAAAATCATTAAAAAAAAAAAATAGAAAAATGCTCCAAAATTTGGACAAAAATGCCTGTAACTTTTGAACCGTTGGACCAATGGTGGAGATTTTAAATTTGTAAATTGATCAAAATGAGCTCACCTTTCCAACGCGCCTACTGGCGATTAAACCTGATCGATAGTTTTTGAGTTATGGATGTGAACGTGTAGGTAATATTTCATACGAACGTCAATTTGGGAAAAAATCTACCAACAAAAAGTAGGGGACTCGATTTTAACGATAGAGGTATGGTTCCTTTGGCAAATTTTCATGGAATAACCCATACAATACGGAAATCATAGGGAAATTGTCGAAAAATAAATCGACCCGCCCTAATATATATATATACAATATATATATATAAGAGAAAAATATACATACCTACTTGAATATTGTATACACTGCTAAAATTTCAACTTTAACAATAAAGCAGAAAAATATAATCCGAGCATTAAAAATCAACAAGTCTTCTTATTTATTTTGGACAAAAGTTTGAGGGTCTTTTGTTTGACCCTGGAGCCGCTGAGCATACCTCAGCCTTTGAATAAAACCCCCATACAAATTTAAATGCCAACCATTTGCAATTTCATATATCTATTAATACATAATATTCATTTGAGAATAAATTTCATAAGAAAGGCAGAATTTAAAATACTTTATAAATTACAATAACAATACGTTTAAAAAAATTGTATATTGTGGTATAATTGGTGGTATACTTTACACCAGAGAATTAAATAGCAACACATTATTTCAACCTCAAACCCAAGAACATTAACATATATATATATATGTTACACTGGTCGCAGGTTGTATGGGATTTTTTTTTTTTTAAAATCTGAAAATATTTGCAGTTTTAAATATGAGGTTTGATGTCATAAATGCGACCTGAAATTTTGAGCTCGATCCGACGGTGCCTTCTGGTGCCTTTTTGGGCCCAAAGTACCCGATTTTATGAAAAATCACAAATTTAGTCCCAATTTTAATGCTTTTTATAACTGTTCGTTAGAAACAGATAATGCATTGGATAAAACACTATTTAATTTGTCTTATAGCTGTCATAAATGCGGCCTAAAATTTTTAGCTCGATCCGACGGTGCCTTCTGCTGCCTTTTTGGGCCCAAAGTACCCGATTTACGAATAATCACAAATTCAATCCTACATTTTTATATGTATGTATGTAGTATGTATGTAAAAGTCTGTATTTCGTTGGTTGGACGTAGACTTAAGTAGAAACCATGACGTTTGACAACTGCAGCTGTGCTAGGTTAGCAACACATCCAAGCTAGCAGAAGTATGACGCATGTAACGGTACTTAACATTCTCTCTTCTTAACATTTTCCGCGAAATACGCCGCTCACAAACCAAAGAACTTGCAATTGAATGTCCGACTTGACAGAAAGCGTCCTTTATGTTCAATCCGTTGACGTGGTTAGTAGTGCAAATTCATATTTAATCACAAATATATAGTAAATAATATAAAGTGAAATCTTCGTTTTAGAATTATGACTTCTAAGAGTACAGTGATAAAAAAGAAAAACTTACGCTCTGACCACGATATTTTTTTGGTGGGCAAATGTGCAAATAATATTTTAGGAGGTAAAC
The DNA here is from genome assembly GCA_963920525.1 of Dichetophora obliterata. Lineage (NCBI taxonomy): Eukaryota > Metazoa > Arthropoda > Insecta > Diptera > Sciomyzidae > Dichetophora > Dichetophora obliterata. Next base: position 85,794,224 of record OY986438.1, on the reverse strand, counting down.
TACCATCTAGTCAGCAAGTGCTCAAACTATTGTTTTACAAAATGCGGGTTGATAATATGACTTTGATAAGTAGTGTGAAATATACTGTTGGTGTTACACTGGAATTTTGGAAGAGGGCACACATTCCAACAATGCAGGAGGCAAACTGCGCGCAGAAGTTGAAAAAATTATATGCAAAATGGAGACAATTACAAAGGACTTCTACATTATCAAACGAAAAATATCGAATAGAAGAACAAGATTTTCGTGATAAAATAGAAAATTTTATTTTTGATATCGCAGCTCCAGATGCGTTAAAAAAAATTAAAATTAAGGAAGATAAAGATTTCCTAGTGCTCCAAAGAAAGAGAGGTCGCCCAGGAGTGATGCATGGTGTGGATAAAAATCTCTTGGAAAAAGATAAGCGTAAAAATAAGCGATTGGAAGAAGAAAATAACCGTACTGCAAAGTTTATAGCTGAAGGTATTTATTTTACTATTTACTATATTTATACTGTTTCTTTAAAAACAAAATTCGTTGTCAAATAATTTTAGCTGAACTAGGCCCTATGGATGCAAATGAAACAGAAGCAGAAGATGTTGAAGTATGTCATGTAATGGATTTCCGCAACGTATCGGATAATGAGAACATACCTCAAATTCAATCTCGAGGCACCATTCACTTTATTGATGACAGAATGCTAGCAAGCATGGACAAATGCAAGCTTTCTACAAGACAAGCTATGCATATTGTTACTGCAACTGCTGCTGCCCTTCTTGATAAAGTAAAAGAAGTTTCTACTGCTTCCACAGCAATAAATGTGAAAGATCTGGTATTAAATCGAACCACGATTAATTCAATCAGGAAAGAGTACCGAAGGAGACAAGCTAAGCGGATTATCGATGAATTCAATGTACGTAGTAGATTTTATGTTGAATTTGAAAATAAGTATAATGATTTTTGTTTATTACTATACAGATTCCTCAAGTATTTGTTCTTCACTGGGACGGCAAACTCCTTCCAGACATAAAGGGGATAGAAAAACAAGAACGACTGTCTCTCGTGGTGACCAGTGAAAACATGGAAAAACTGCTAGGTATACCAAAAATAGAAAATTCTTCCGGGGAAAACATAGCTGAGGCAACCTTAAAGTTTTTGCGACACTGGGCGCTTGATGGATTGGTAGAAATTATATCTTTTGACACCACAGCCACTAATACTGGGGTTAATAACGGCGCTGCATATTTACTCGAAAAAAAGTTGGGACGAAAACTACTTTTTCTTCCATGTCGCCACCATATTAGCGAATTGTTAGTAAGGGCGGTGTTTGAACTGAATTATGGAAAAACATCCGGACCAGAAGTTCTTCTCTTCAACCGATTTGCTAAGTATTGGAAAAACATTGAATCGAGCAACTTTACAAAAGGGACTTTGGATGAAGAAGTTCTACGCAATTTATCATCATCGCAGTTGGAATACCTGAAGAATTTTTGCCTGAATGCGTTAAAATGTCATTATGTGCGTGCCGACTATAAGGAGTTGCTTCAGTTAACACTTCATTTTATTGGAGAGCATGTACCACATTTTATTGAATTTCGTTTACCAGGTGCAACATCACATGCACGATTTATGTCAAAGTGTATTTATTGCCTAAAAATGTTTTTATTCCGTAACCAATTCAAAATGAAAGCAGCGGAATTGAAAAGTCTTCGCAGCATTTGTTTATTCCTCATAATTATTTATGTTCCTTATTGGTTTCGAAGTGTAAATGCCATTGAAGCGCCGCAGCTGTGATACAAAAAATTATTCCTTATTTCGACAAAGCAATTTCCACAACATTGTTGCAAAAACTAAGGAATCATTTGTGGTATTTAGCAGAAGAAACTGTTGGCTTTTCATTTTTTGATGAAATTGTCCCGTTAGAAATAAAAAAGAAAGTGGTCCAAAAACTTGGCATCGACAATGAAGACGAAGACCAATATGATGGAGAAGTCTCGAAAAGAATTGTTGTAACATTGGAAGAAATTTTTTCTTACAGTGAAAGAGATATCTCGCATTTCGTTTCTTCACGGACAAAGATATTTTTTACTCGGTTGTCAATAGATGTCTCCTTTTTACAAGTTGACCCCTCTGAATGGAGCCAAAGAGACGATTACTGTGGTGGCAAACGAGTCTGTCAACATTTGAACGTCGTGAATGCTGCGGCAGAGAGAGCAATCAAACTTATAACAGACTTTAATCGCTCTTTGACCTACGATGAGGAGGATAAGCAGTTCCTACTTCAAGTTGTTGAGCACTATCGTCAATTATATCCATCTCATAACAAATTCGCTCTGATGAGTTAATAACAAAAAACCACACTATAAATTGATATTGAAGTTCTTATCTTTAAGTTAAATACAAATAATGTAATATAGTAATGCATTGGATCATTACTATATATTTTTCTAACGAATAATTATAAAAAACAATAAAAAAAGGACGAAACGTGTTTTTTTGTAAATCGGGTACTTTGGGCCCAAAAAGGCAGCAGAAGGCACCGTCGGATCGAGCTAAAAAGTTTAGGCCGCATTTATGACAGCTATAAGACAAATTAAATAGTGTTTTATCCAATGCATTATCTCTTTCTAACGAACAGTTATAAAAAGCATTAAAATTGGGACTAAATTTGTGATTTTTCATAAAATCGGGTACTTTGGGCCCAAAAAGGCACCAGAAGGCACCGTCGGATCGAGCTCAAAATTTCAGGTCGCAATTATGCCATCAAACTTCATATTTAAAACTGCAAATATATACAAATTTATGAAAAAAATTTTTAACGACGAGTCTATTGCTGTTGCGTGTGGTTTTCGTAGGCTTGGCTGTTGGCTACTTTGAATGTGCTGGCTGTGCGTGTGTGTGTGTGGGTTTGGCTGTTGGTTCAGTTGAATGAACACAGTGGTGTAGTAGGGTAGTGCGTAGGAATCGGGTTGAAACTTTGTAACGAATCACCGTTACAAAGTAATGGAAAACAATCACCGTGTTCTATGAGATACTTTAAGTTCTTTTTTTTCTTCTTATCAAATTAATTCTAGAATGAATATAAGAGGGATCTCACTTCAGCCAGCAAGTGTAGAGCAAATTTTCTGATTTGCTTTACGTTAACATGCAAAAAATTATTCCTAGGTCAAAAAAGCTACAGCTAATTTAGATTGTAATTATAATTGACCAATTTAAATTTCATAAGTTTGTTTATAAAAATTTGGAGAAAATGTGAAATAGCGAAATATGCTTGATGCAGATAAAAGCAAACTAAAGAAAGCAAAATACAAGATTGACAGCTTAAATAATTTTAAAAATGTTATCGATGCGTTGCTAAAGCCTTTTCAAATGCTTGATTTTATATTTGGATTCAGGTCTATTTCTTATACCAAACTAATACGGAGCGTATTTTGAAATCATTTTTTAATTTGCAGCTAAATTACGAGAAAGCCGTTAAGCCGCGTTTCCATGTGATCTTTTACTATCCCCCAGTATCCCATATCACAAATTTTTTACTATAAAAGCAAGATAAATATATGTGGTTAAGTTTATAGCAAGTTTGACGTATGTGAACATTTTTCATCGTTTTTTAATAATAAAGGGTGTTTTTTGTAATACAAGTTATACAAGTAATGCAAGTTTATATCATAATAAAACATAGTAATATATTTTTAATATCAATGAAACGGGCTTTATTGGATAGAAAATTTTATGACATTAATGATTAAATATGATTTCGGCCATGTGGCCGCCACAGCTGGCGCGTACAAGACGCAATCTGGAACACCAATTTTCACAAACTTTTCGCAGCATTTGCGGCCGTATCTCGCCGATAACTCTTCGAATGTTTATTTCCAGGTATTCAATTGTTTTTGGTTTATCGACGTAGACAAGTGACTTTACATAGCCCCAAAGAAAATAATCCAATGGGGTTAAATCACACGATCTTGGGGTCCAATTAATTGGGCCATTTCGTGAAATTATTTTTTCGTCAAAAGTTTCCTTGAGTAAATCAATTGTAGCGCCCGCTGTGTGGCACGTGGCGCCGTCCTGTTGGAACCACATATCAGCAAGATTAATGCCAGCTAATTGAGGTACGAAAAAAACTTCGAATCATGTTCCTATAATGTTCACCATTGACAGCAACATTCTGCCCGTCATCGTTTTTGAAGACATGTGGGCCAATGACTCCGCCCGCCCATAAAGCGCACCAAACAGTAATTTTCTGTGGATGTAATGGTGTTTCGACAAAAGCTTGTGGATTCTCCTCACTCCAAATACGACAATTCTGTTTATTTACGTACCCATTCAACCAAAAATGGGCTTCATCGGAAAATAAAATTTTCCATGGAAATTAAAAATCAATATCAATTTGTGCTTCAGCCTATTCGCTGAATTGGCGGCGCATATGATGGTCGTTTGGCTTTAATTCCTGCACAAGTTGAATCTTGAAAGGTTTTAAGCTAAGATCTTTTCGTAAAATCTTCCATAAAGTGGAAGGACACAACCCCAGTTGCTGAGAACGGCGACGAATTGATTGATTAGGATCATCTTCAATGCTTTCCTGTACAGCGGCTACAGATTCTTCAGTGCGCACTGTTCGGCGTCTCACGGGATGCACATTATCAGTAACAGTAAATGTGGTCCGAAAACGATCTATTGTTCTTCGAATTAGCAGCTCTGAAGGACGATTATGTACGCCATAAAATCGACGAAGTGCACGATAAGTTTGAGGAACAGAACCATTATTTTGATTAAAAATTTCCACAATTTGCACGCGTTGCTCTGGTGTAAGTCGATCCATAATAAAATGTCAAAGCAAACTAAACAAAAACAACTATCAACTGTTAAATGAGTGGTCAAATAAAACAGTGATGCCAACTCAAAGTTGTATTACTCTATAAAAAGCACCCTTTATAATAAATTCAGTATTAATTTATTATATTCGGTTCAGTTGCTGAAAAATAACTTAAGATTCGGGATACTCGTAACTACAATAATTCGAAGCAATCGCATACAGTAGATGGGCCCACAGCCCAGGTCAATTGTTTGAGTTTTAATCCCTACCATGGAATCCCTATTCTTAGTTTATTTTGGCAACAGGATCTGCTGATAAAACTGTGGCACTTTGGGATCCACGTAATCTCAAGCTAAAGCTGCACACATTCGAATAGCATAAGGATTAAATCTTCCAAGTTCAGTGGTCACCTTATAACGAAACGATTCTATCTATTCTGACTGATTGTCATTTGCATGGTTGGGAAGACAATATAATGCAAGTTTGGCAAATGGCTGAGAATATTAATAATGATGAAGAGACGGAGATACCAGCCACGAAGCTCGAGAGCGGAACTGCTTAAGTTTTTAAGCGGAACATAAAAAATTCCGTTTATAAAATTCTATGCTTTCGATTTGACTTGATATAAAAATATTAATTTATTTTTAACTATCTCATAAACTCAATATTTGTACCTGAAACTCGATAAATTCTGATTCAAAATAAAATTCCATTTGTGTTATTCCAAATAATATTTATATATTTTTCCAAAGACCTCTATTATTATATCACGCAATCGATCATTATTAGAGCAAAGTCTACATTGCAAAGTACCACTTACAAGGTCACTGGAATACATGGCAAAAAAGTTCAATTCATGTAAAATATATCAAAATGTATTAATAATCCTAATTTTTTGCAGGAAAATTGATTCGAACAGCAAAAAAGGTTCCTAATAAGTGCGGATTCACCTCCACGCGCAAAGAAAGTTGCTCTTGAATCATGCAAGCAGACAGAAGATTCAACTGAAACTTAAACGATTGCCATTAAAGAAAATTATTATTATTATTATTTAGGCTGTGTGCGAATTGATCTAAATGCGACCTAAACTAAATTGGGTCGATAAGGCAGTGCTTCCTAAATAATTTGGGAAATTCTCGAGCTACCTAAATGCTTCCTAAATTACAAAGAACTGCCTTATCGGCACTAATTGATTTAGGTCGCATTTAGATCAATTCGCACACAGCCTTAGTATTATTTATTTTCATATAGCATTAGTACAAATAAGAACTAAGTTATTTTACAGTACAATATATAAGTATAAATTAACAACATTATTTATATATGTATATATTTGGATATAACAACAAGTTAATAAACATTGGAATTAAACAAAATAAAATAATTATTAAAAATAAACAAATTTCCCAGATTAATTAGTTATTAAAAAATCTTAAACAACTAGAATTTGTATTTAAAATCAAGTATGATTTAAACTATCAAACATTTAGAATTTGTATTTAAATCATATAAAGTCAACATAATAAATAAAGAGGTCATTTAGGAAAAAACTTTAATCAAATGGTAGAGCTCGACCAAACGGAAGTAGCTGAAAACAAAATCAGCAAAAATCTAAAAACAATATAGAGCAGGTAGGTCTACGGAGAGTGCTCTTCACGAATTGGTAAGAGTGACTGAAAAGGAGATATTTTCAGGAGGCATTGCGATGGCCACATTTATGGACATCGAGGGTGCTTTCGACAAAATATGCTTTGGAAGGCTGCGGCAAGCCCTGACAGAACGCAATGTAAGCCCAATGATAGCAAATTGGGTGGAAAATATGCTCAAACACAGGGCTGTCAACATGCAGAATGGTAGAGTAAAGACTAGAGGTAGAGTAAGTAGAGGATGTCCCCAGGGCGGGGTGTTATCGCCAACCCTGTGGAACATAACTGTGGACTCACTACTGGTTAGACTGGATGAATCGGGCATACACACGATAGGGTATGCAGATGATATTGCGTTGGTGGTCCGCGGCAAGTTCATTGACACCATTTCTGACATCATGAAGGGAGCACTCCGAATCGTGGAGGAGTGGTGTCGAGAACAAGGCCTTACCGTAAACGCAGGCAAGTCAGACAATATTCTCTTTACTAGAAAGAGGGTAGGCCTGAGGACAGAACCACTCAGACTTTTTGGAGCTGAAATCAACATGTCCACGAAAGTTAAATATCTAGGGATAACCCTTGATAGCAAACTGAACTGGAACGAGCATGTAGAAGATAGGATTCAAAGAGCCAAGAGGGTTCTGTTCCAGTGCAGACGCGTTTGTGGTCTCAAATGGGGGCTAAACCCAGAGGCTATGAAATGGGTTTACACTATGATGGTTAGACCTGTCATCACGTATGCTTCGGTGATTTGGTGGACAAAAGTCAGCCAGAAAACCATTAAGAAGAGACTGGACAGAGTCTGGAGACTGGACAGAGCAATTAATTGTTCTAACGTCATTGGTGAGATACCGGCCGAAATGCTGAAAAAGTATGCCAAAATTAGAGCTTACGGATGGAACACCTAAGGCGTAGTCGCGGGAAGCATTTATATGAAATATTATTTAAAAAGTAATTGGCAAGCATTAATGTATCGCTCCAAATAAATATTTTATTCACTTTTGCAAGTTTTTTTTTCACTTTTCAAAAACCAAACGCTTAAAAAAATCACCCTTTATAGCATCAGTAGCTGACTTGCTGAAATTATGAAAGTAAATATTCACGGTTAGAAATCATTGAATAAATTTTAATACTAGCAAAGTACATATTACAGAGATTTTTAATACAAAAAGTTTTAAAATTAATACTTCACAATTGATTACAAAATTTTTAAATTTATTTTGTTATACATTTTAATACAGTTCAAATATTATAACGCTATTTTATACCCTTGGTGATAATACTATGCTATACTATACTATTCTATACTATGATGATAATATTCAAAGCGATACTATGGTGAATATTGTATTTAATTTCTAAGACATGCTGTATTATATTTTAATAAAATTTTGTATTAAATTTCAATGCCTTGGTATTAATTTGATACTATGGCTAGTATCCTAATTAATTTTTAATACAGAATCAGTATTAAAAATTAACACGAATTAAGCATTCAACTTTAATACATATTTTTATTAAAAATCAATTTTAATACTTGGCCAGTATTTAATTTTAATACAATTTTGGTGTGGTCATATATGTATTAAAAGTATTAAAATTTATTCCAAAATTTCTTACCGTATTAGTGACGTGTAAATCGACTCCGACCATAATTGAATTTTATTCAATGAACAAAAATTATTTTAGTTTATCATGATTTTTTTTTTTTTGGAAACAAACGTCGTCCTCCACTTAATTTATTATTTTCATCAAGGGACTTGAGGGCGCCCCTGGCATAGTTGCGGCCGTCCGCAACGCGGGCTCTGCGGGCCCGCTTTTTACGCCACTGATTAAGAGAGCTATGCCTAGGAACTATAAGAACGTTATATCTTCTAGAAATGCTGAATTGCAGATTTTCACAGAGTTAATGTGGTGATTTTTGTGCATAATTTTATGAAGAAAGATGCAGTTTCTAGCATTAAGATAGTCAATCAAGTTGCACCCAAGTATTGCATTTCTGAAAGTTGAGAGGCGGTCAAATTTTTTTAAGCCAAAAATAAAACGCGTGGCATAGTTATAAGCAATATTTAGTTTTAGTTGAGAAGACGAGTCGAGTCTACTGTAAACTACTTCCGAATAAGTAATAACTGGTAAAACTAGTTCCTTCACTAGCATTCGCTTAAGATCAATAGTTGTTGTGTTTGAAAAAGATCGGGTTAAAGCACGCGTGTTGAAATATGTTATATGAATAATAGAATACACTCAATTAAGGATGAATATATAAAAGGAATTACAAATAATGAAAAGGGCTGCCGTCTTTATAAAAATGACATTACAATCTCCCACGCTTAATGAGGAACATGGTCCGCAAAATGGGCTGGAGGTCTTCTAGCCCGGTTGGACCTTCTTACGCTACCTGGTGTTCCAAAGGACTGAGGTTGTACAGGTGGTTCTGGAACTGGTTGATTGATTGTAGTGGCAACTCTACGCTCTATTTGCACTTCTTCAATTTTAGATTTTTCTTTTATTGCTGGTGAGTCAGAAAATGTAACAGTTTTTGCTGGCTTGGGTACGCCTGATTTGTACAGCTGGTTTATGTGCCATTTCAGCTCGTATCCATTGTCAAGCTTAACCTGATAATGAAGTTTACCAAGCTTTGCCTTCACTATTCCAAATTGCCAAATTGCTTTATTTTTATCGTACCATCGCAACTGCACCCTATCTCCCACGCTAATTTGTCGAACTACGGGCGTGACTAATATTGATTTTGATTGCTTTAATGGACGTATGGCATCCAATTGGATCCTAAGATCCCGACCAAGATAACGTTGTGATGGATTTTGCCCATTTGCTAATGGGGTTGCTCTATATCGAAAAAGAATTTCCTGCACTTTTATGTTTAACTGTGATTTATCGTCTTCCATAGCCTTCAATTTCGATTTTAATATTTGGACGTACCTCTCTGCTAAGCCATTTGTTGCTGGGTGCCCTGGAGCAATAAATTTTTGCATGATTCCGTTGCTAGCACAATAATTTTTAAATGTGGAACTTTGAAAAATGGTAGCATTATCAGATACAATAATTTGAGGTAGACCATGTGTTGTAAAAATATCTTGTAATAATGAAATTGTTTTTTTTTGAAGTTGGGGCATCTTTTATTATACGAATTTCAGGCCATTTTGATTTGGCATCTACTAGCACGAGAAAATGATGATTTTGAAATGGCCCTGCATAGTCAATATGGACTCGTTGAAAGTTTTCAACGGGCTCCTCCCAATGATGTGTAACTACTTTTGGTGGATTTTTTCTTACCTTTTCTTACTACGCGTTCGATGTCAGAGTCTATCCCCTTCCAAAAACAATACTTCCTCGCTGTTTCATCTTTACGATATCAACGTGAGTGTGATGCAGCTCTTTCAAAATTTCTTCACGTAAGTTAAATGGTATCACAACTCGATTACCTTTGAAAATAACGCCATCTTGAATTGAGTAGTTCAGCTTCAAAATTTTTGCCGTTTACCAGATTTTGTTTTAATTTCGACAGCTCTGAGTCACGTTCTGTTTCATCGCTTATTTTTGTAGCAGTAATTGCAAATGTTGAAATTTCATTGATTATTTGATCCTGAATGATACGTACTTCCTCATCCAGAAAATGTTTTAATGTTGTTGATCCTTTGATTGGTGCTGATAAACAATCAGCATTGATGTTGTCTTCAGCTTTACGCTGTTGAATTTTGTAGTTGAACCCTTGAAGAAACGATGGATATCGAAGAAGTCTTGCTGACGTCATTGCTGGTGTTTTTGCATTTTGATGAAAAATTCGTGAAAGTGGACGATTATCAGTTAAAAGAGTGAGCTCTCTACCATGTAGGTACATAAAAAATTTGTCAACCGCAAATATAATTGCCAAAGCTTCTCTGTCAAGTTGACTATAATTTTGCTCTGCTTTTGTTAACGATCGAGAAATAAATGCCACAGGACGTTCGCCTCCATTTATTTCATGAGACAAAACTGCTGCTATGCCAGTTGGGCTAGCGTCACATGCTAATGTGACAGGCAAGTTTTCGTTATAGGGTATTAGCACTCTATCAGTAAGTATTTCTTGCTTTAATCTTTTGAACGATTCTTCGCACTTAGCTGTCCATACAAACTTTTTATTTTTTTCTAGTAGCTGACGTAAAGGAAATGTTATTGTTGAAACGTGTGGTATAAATTTAGCATAATACGTAATCATGTCAAGGAATCTTCGTGTTTCTTCTACGTTTTGTGGTTGTGGCAGATCTACGATTGCCTGTACCTTATCCGGACATTTTGAAATTTTATTGTGACTTACCACATATCCAAGGTATTTTATTTGATTTTTAAATTTTCGCACTTCTTTTTGTTTACGTGTAGCTGGAACATGTTCAACCTTCCCAAGCATTTGATGAGTCTATCTTCGCACTGATTTAGCGTTTATGGATTATGATGTCGTCAAAATATGAAACAGTACCTTCTAAATTTTGTAAAATTTGATTAAGGATTCGATTAAATTCAGTTGGAGCGGTTTTTATTCCGAATGATAACCGGTTCATTTCATACGTACCTCGGTGGGTTGAAATGGTTTGGATTTGTTTACTCTCATCGTCTACCAATACATGAAGATATGCTTTGAACAAATCTAACTTTCAAAAGTATTTTGAATTTTTCAAGCTATTGAAAATTTCATCTATCCTTTTTATTGGACTCTAACTGTGGGTTTACCGCGACCTTATAGTCGACGCACAGCCGTACGTTTCCATCTGGCTTGGTATCACAGCTGACCCCCAATTGCTGGTATTTACCTTCGTTATTATGCCATCTTTTTCTAAACTGTAAAGCTCACGTTCTACTTTTTCGCGCAGTGCAAAAGGAACTTGTCTTTCTTTGATAAATACAGGTTTAGCACATTTGTGTAGCTTTAGACTACAAACCAAGTCAGGAATGCACCCCACCTTCTCCTGAAAAATTTCTGAGAACTGCTGCTCAATTTGTGTTATTGAATTTACTTGTTCATTTTCTTCTTCTTCTTTACGTTCGCATTGGTCAATGTCTGTAAGGTTGATTTTTACATGACGTATCCAGACACGACCCAATAATGCTGCATGTTTTGATGATACAATGTGAATGTCTTCTTTTGATGATTAGTTTTTATATATTACGTTGACATTTACAACACCCAGAAGTACAAACACATCCCCGGTGTATGCTCGAAAAGCAATGTTAGTTTTGTTGATTGTTGACTTGATATTTAATTTTTTAAAATCTGTCTCAGGTATAAGGGTATACCCTGCACCTGAATCCACTTCAAACTTTTGTGTTTTGCCTTCTATTGCCACATCTATAAAACATTTTTGTGAATCTATTGATGAAATTACGTTTTTATTGTAAATATCGATAATTTGATTAACTCCAAAATGTTCTTCTTCACTTGTGTACGTTTCAATTGAATTTGACGTGTTGTTGTTGCTGCTGCTAATTTTCTTTGATTTGCTTTGTTTAATTTTGCTCTGTATACACACTTGCTTGGCGTGCCCTGCTTTACCACATGCTCGACATTTTAAGTTATTTTTGTTTACGGTGCACTCTGTTGATAAATGATTGTTACGACCGCATCTAAGACACAACCCTTCGATACCTAATTCGCTGTAATTAACTCTTGTTGTTGATTTTGATGGCTGTTTTCTAGAGATGCTACGATTACGATTTCGCCCTCTATGATTGTGTGTGTATTGGTGTTGCGTTTGATGAATGTCACTTGTTGCACACGATGAACTATTACCAATTACCTTGTTGTCATTTTTTGCCGCTTCTAATGTTGTTGCTTTTTCTACGATTTCTGCAAATGTTGACTTTGGGTTTTGTAGCAATTGTTCGCGAATGTATCCATCACGTTCCCCTCGGATGAACTGAGCTCTAAGGAAAATGTTTGCCACAGACTTTTTACAGTCGCATACAAACTCATATTCAGTTCCCCTTTTCTGCAAAACCGCAACAAAATCTGAAATAGACTGGTTCTCGTTCTGAACTTCACAAAGAAAACGGTGTTACTCTACCAAAACATTTTTCTTAGGACAGAAATGTGTTTCTAAAAGTGCCACAATATCATCGTACTTTAGTTGATTTATGTTTTTAGGTGCCGCCAACGTAGTCAAAAGCGTATAAGTTGACGAATCAATGTACTGCAGCAGCAATTTAGCACACATTTCTTTGTCTTAAAAAATCTTCTTTATTTGTAGATGAATTTCCAGGCGTTCCCTGTAGGTTTTAAATAATTCGGTTTTCGGGTTAAACGCATCAAAGTTTGAGATGATGTTTACGTTGGTGTTGGTGGCTTGTTGGTGGCTTGTTGGTTCGGCTGGACTTGCTGGCGTTGCATTGCCGTGGTCATCGCCGTAATTGCTTGTAACAATTGTTGCATTGAGCCTCCATTTTGTTAGGTTATATACGATTATGCACTTCTTATTTTTACCGTCGTCGCCAATACTGTTGTGTTTGAAAAACATCGGGTTAAAGCACGCGTGTTGAAATATGTTATATGAATAATAGAATACATTCGATTAAGGATGAGTATATAAAAGGAATGTCAAATAATGAAAAGGGTTGCCATCTTTATATAAATGACATTACAATAGTACAAAGATTTGCAGACATTCTTAAATTTCGAAGGATATAATAAACTTTACGGATAAGACTATTTACATGATCAATACATGATAGGGACGAATTCATACAAAAACCAAGATTTACGATTTTCGATACGACACTAAGCCATTACTAATAGCCCATTGATGAATGCTTCTTAAATCCTCATTAAATCTGTGGCAGAGGTTATCTAGAAGATCAGTACTACTTGATAGATAGATTTTATTATCATCCGCATACGCATGCACAGAAGAATGTTTGCAAACATCAAATACGTCATTTATAAAAATAGAAAATAAGAGGGCCAAGAATTGAACCTTGTAAAACACCACTTAACACAGATTTATGGTTAGAGAAAGCAAGTCCAACTTGAGTTCTTTGCAATCTATTTGACAAGTAACTTGCTATTAAATTCACTGCACTTTCACTAAACCCGAAGAGAGTCCTGAGTTTCTGGCATAAGTATTGGTGACTAACTTTGTCAAATGAAAAATCTAATAAGCAGAGTAATGACACATAACCGGTATCAAATGCAGGCCGTACGTCATCCATAACTTTAACTACCGCTGAAGCACACGCTGAAGCCCTGCTTGAAAACCAGATTGAAATGGAGACAGAAGGCTATTTTGTTTTAGGAATTTATTTATTTGTTGGCTCATTATTTTTTCGCAGACTTTAGATAAGGGGGGAAATATGTTTATTGGCCTAAAATCGCTAGGCCCAGAAGGGTTAGACTTTTTAGCAACAGGTAAAACAATTGCAGATTTCCAATTCAATCTTCAAATGCCGAAAATGAAGAAGATATAAGGCAGTGATTGATAATATGCGTTAATAGACAGATTATGTGTGGTAGTATTATTTTAATAAACTTAATTGGAATACCATCTTCACCAATTGCATTTGATTTTATCTGCATAATACACTTTCCAATATCAAGCTCACTTACAGGGGTAAATTTAAAAGGTTGGTTAACATAGTTATTTGTAAGGGAAATATTGTTATTGGTCGAGTGAACAGTGATTTCAGTGAAAAATATTTTCAACAAGTCCAGATTTGGCACTCTGAGGCTCTATTTTTACTTACTCCAAGTCTCTTAATATTGTTCGACAGGTTTTTAGTTGGAAGGGAAACATTTAATTTGGCAGAGAAGTATCGAGACTTAGATTGTTTTGTGAAAAGGACGGCATTATTCTTGGCCATTCTGTACGCTTCCCAAGTAGTAGAAGATGGATAAATTTTTCAGTAATAATTCCAGTGTAAATTCTTTCTTTTCTTTATTGTATTTAGGACACCCTGAGAGAACCAGGTACATGATGAATTTTTTAACCTATTTGTTCGTAATAGAACATGCTTTTCAAACAAGTACTTGACAGGGCTTAAAAGGGAATTAAGATTATCATCAACTGTACTGAGATGCCAGCAATCATTGGCCGCATTCAGCGCAGACAACAGTTGGCAACTGTTGTGTAAAAATTCGCTGAATGGTACGAATTTGGTAGCGCTAACCAAAACTGATAAAGTAGCGAACGCCTTTTAATCGAGCGAACAAATTCTATGCTACATGGACACAACTGTTTGCTTAACTGTCAGATGCTGTTAAATTAATAATCGCAGAAAGAACGCAGCAAATTTAAGTGAGAAACCTTTGCAATTGAATTAAATTTACATAAAAATTAAATTGAATCTAACTTCTGACGTGTAGAGTAGCAACACATTCAGAGAAAAACATCGTGAACTAAGGTAGCGCTACCAATACAGTTCACAACAGTTGTCTGCGCTAAATGCGGCCATTGAGTGAAGTCATAGACAAGTCATAAAACAAGGAAGAATAATTAATATTTTTAAAATCACGATACGAAAACGAGGTAGAAATTACATCACGAGAAAAATTTACATCTAATGATCAAAAGATTAAGTCGTGATCAGAAATGAAAAATATTTGGTCAAACAGAGAAACAAGCGAAGGGTCTGACACAATAAAATAATCTAGTAGACTGGGGGTTGTATTATTAGAGAAACGAGTGGGCACAGTATTGTTGACAACAGATAGACCTACTGAAGATATCTTGTCACACATTGCATGCTTTACAGAATCATTGTTTAGGAGATTTAAATTAAAATCACCGCATGCTAAAATCAAGTCATTATTAAGAATATAGTTAGACAAGTCAGAAAACAATGGATCTACGGACTGACATTTATGGGGATTATACATACAAGAAACTACAATTTTAGTACTATTATCAGAAATACATATGCTAAGATATTCAATTCCAGGACCGCTTGATTTACTCAGAACTTTGGCATTTAGGTAAGATTTGTAGTAAACAGCAACTCCACCACCTTTTTTATCAGATCTGTCATTTCTAAAAACATTATAACTATTAACACTACACTAAACAATAACCTGCTAGGTTCCGACATAAGAAGTCATAAAAGGGGAGAAATATTTAGGCAAATAACATGAAGAAAGAAGATTAGCAACGAGAAAGGTAAAAAATAGATAGAAGTGAAACTTAAGATTTAAAATAATAACAAATATAGAATACAATAAACTAGTTCTAAGGAGTAACAACATCCGATATAATATTATGCAGTTCATCAATACTACATACACGAATACCATCAGCATCTTTTTCCATCCTGATAAACACTGAACCCCGATAAGCGAAAGCATTATAGATTCTCTTTTGACGCTTAAGAGTAATCGCAGCTTGTAGAATTTTCCGTGTATCAGCTTCCAAACGTTCATGAATAAAAACGTTGCTGTCAAAATTAAGCCCAGCATCTCTCAAATTAACAGCTAAACTGGTTCGTTTTCGATACGCTGCAAAAGCTTTCAGGACACGGTTGCGATCGTAGGGGCAATTGAAGATACTTTTTAGTTTTTTTTTTTTTTTTAGCCGATTGAAGATACTTTTTAGATTTTCTTCTTTTTCATGTGGCACTCCAAACAAGACAACATCAGACAAAAATGTTGAGACTGTATTTGTGGTGTTGTTGCTGGTGAGCTGATCTGTTTTTAATTTTTCTAGCTCATCGCATCGAGTGGTTAAAGCACAAATTTTAGCGTTGAGCGTTTTCGATACTAACAATTTCTTCGGAGAGACGGGTGAACGAGTTATCAGAATGTAGAAATAAACGATCTTCCAATTGCTGAATCTCAGTTTTGGTGTTCTTAGTGAGACGTTCTTCCAGTTGCTGAATCTCAGTTTTGTTGTTCTTTGTTAGACGTCTTCCGATTAGAGACAAAATTTTGACGTGTCACTCTGGGGGGCGTCATGTGAAGAGGAGATCAATTCTTAGAATAAACACTGCTTGAGTTCAATGAGAAAAACGAAGATTAGCACGGTAAACGGCACTCAATTTAAGCTTCGGTGGTAATGTTTTGTTTAATATTAGTTTTTAATTTTTAGTTTGTTTACTGCGACCAAAACGCACACACAGTAAACGACCCGACGTTATTTGAGTTAGTTAGCTCGTCGGTTTTGAGGTAAATGTTTGTTGCTTGCTTGTGTCTAGTTTATATTAACACACATTAACACAGTATTTAAGATTTTTTTTTTGTGTTCTTTGTTTTCGAGTGTTTTTAATAGTGAGTTAAAATTCTAAATAATATTGAAAAAGCATTATTTTTTATTAATTCAAAAGCATATTAAATAAAACATGCAAAATACTTCTGACATCCAATACGTATCTTGATTTAGTTCATATTTTAAAAACACAAGGACTGTTTTTCGACAATTACATCAAGCCAAATAAAGCACTCAAAAAAATGTATTAAATGTAAATGTAGTATTATCTAAACAATTACTTAAGAGAGTCAATTCGAAGAACCTGTTCTAAGAGAGGTAGTAATTTTAGATCCACCATTGCTGGGTAGTAGTGTGGTTCCACTTATCCAACTTTTTCCGAATTTAGTTAAAGAAAATCAAATAAAAAAGAGAAGAGAATGAAACAAATTTCAAAAAATTTTTGATATCTGTTTTCAAATTTTAAAATGCTCTTGGTAAAACAAGTAAAATTCGCCAAGGAGCTTAATAAATTTGATTCGACTCAAACGTCAAAAACAGACGAATAGAAATATTGGTGGTATCACTGTTCGCGAATTTAACAAATGTGATTCGACTTTAACGTCAAATATAGACGAATAGAAATATTTGGTGACTAGCTGGCGAATAAAATATTTGCATAAAAATTTTGTTAAAAAAAAGGAATTAATTGAAAAAGGTAAGTAACTTATATTATTTTTGTTATTTTACTGTTTGTCTTTGATTTAAAACAACTTGCTATATATTTTTAGAATGAAAAAACGAACAGTCGACAATTCCACAAACTGGAGCAGCTTATGGAGCAGAATCCTGATGTACCAACTAGACTAGGCAAATTCGTCTCCACAAAACAATATCAGAAGGATTCATGGCAAAGTTTTGCAGTAGAACTAAACTCTTTAGGACCTAAAGGAATGGCACAAGGTGAGCTCTTAATTAACACTTTATAAAAAAGTTACCCACAAACTTAAATTTTAGGTTTGGCTGGACTTTAGGCTGAAGTCAAAAAAAATTGTCAGCAATTCGGACGGAAGCAACCGAGACTGGTGGAGGGCCCAACAGACAGCTCAGCCTTTTACCCTTGGAGCAGGCCGTCGATGCTCTCATCATCTTGAGGCATGTTGCGGCCCTCAGTGGGCTAAGTTTTAACGACAACACAGTCGACGCGACTGTCTCCCGCAACTGTCTACATCGTAGTCTACACAAAGTTCAGGTTCTTCATAATCTCCAAAGAATAGATCTGTACTGCTAATCATTTTATAATCTAGTATATAATCTATATTAATTTTATAATCTATAGTAAGAATAAAAAACAAAATTTGTGACCGAAATCTAAGCGAAAACTTTTATTATTTCACTAAAGTTTAACAGAGAAGATTAAAATTACTACAGGTGGTCATGAACTTCCGGTGGATTATATTTGTCTATAACACTGCACCGTAATCTGCATAAAGTTTCCGTTTCCACAATTTTCTCGCCAAAAATAGCTCAACGCTGCTTATTTGTATTTATAGCGGCTTAATTGAAATTATTCTGACGTTTCTAAGCGAATTCTTATGTTTTCTGTTTTGGCAGCACCGTATCTAAGGCGAATAAGTAGGTTCGCAAACAGTGATACCACAAAAAGAAAAATTCGCAAAATGATTCGACTCGAGTGAAGCATTCGATTCGCAGACGATGATAGGGGCATAAATATTCCCAGTGGCGAAAGCAAACTTCGAAGACGTTGTCTTTGAAATTTCATTTCATTTCATTTCACTTCGCTTCACTTCACTTAACTTTTTTCTAAATTTCACTTCGCTCAAACATTTTGAAACGGCAACACTGCTATGGATACAGCAGTGTATATACTTCTGTGAAAAAAGTACACTAAGGCCTTTAGCTCATTTCGACAAAACAGTTTCAAAACAGTTTTCTACACGTTAGTCCAAATGCATGTGCGCTCACTGTGTTTGGGGAGATTGCGGTTTCCATGGCGCCAAGACCTGACAAAAGACCTACAAAACTACATTTGTAGTACTCATTGAGAAAATAGGATTCACCGGAGGAATTATCGATATATCGTTTAGTTATCGAGTTATCAATTTTTAAACCAATTTCCACTTTGTGAAGCTTATGTGAAAATTCGTCGATATCTTTCTTAATGCTTTACCGATCTGAATGATTTGGGTACCATTCGAAATAAAATTGATATATATTTAACATAAAAGATGCAAGAAATCATTTCTTTTCAACCAGGTCGCATTACAGACTGTTTTTCAATATATTATAATTTTTGTTTGCATAAAACCGTTATTTCACCTAAACAATCGGTTATTAAGGGAAAACAAAACATCATATATTAAAAGCTGAAACAATGAACTTTCGTTTGGTGTATAATATCCAAAACTTTTTTCTCCATTGTTGCTGTATTTCTCATTTCTGTTTATATACTAGGTTGAACAGTACAATGATATGGTTTTTCTTTTAACTAATCGTTAATTTTGAGAATGCAGTTTTGATGGACTAATGGTCGAAATTAGATTCATTGAAGGAATTATCGATACATCGATTAATTATCGCGTTATCGACTTTTTAATTTTTTCCAAACGTTCATTTTATTATAAAATTAAATCCCTTCCTTGAGAAAATGATTTTGCCTTGTAAAGCCTGGTTTTCACTAAGTTAATTTCAATGACAACAACCACTGATGTCAGTAGGCATTTTGACCATATGACGTCAAATGTGTTTTCATTGAAACCCAAAAACTGACATAAAATCGAATGTCAAAGACTGACGTTGAATTTATAAGTCAATTGATTGCCATACTGTTTTCACTTTCGATGCTATTTGTGAAATGCCATCGGTTTGTTCAGTTGTGCTTTTTTTATCAACAACAGCTGATGTTTTATATTTGAAATTATTAGAAAATGTTTCTTTTTGGTGTAATTTATAAAATACTGTTAATTTTATTAGATTAAAGCCTGGTTTTCACTAAGTCACTTTCAATGACAACAATCACTGATGTCAGTAGGCATCTTGACCATATGACGTCAAATGCGTTTTATTGAAATCCAAAAACTGACATAAATTCGAATGTCAAAGACTGACCTTGAATTTGTTGAACTGTTTTCACTTTCGATGTTATTTGTAAAATGTCATCGTTTTTTCAGTTGTGTTTTTTCATCAACAACAGCTGATGTTTTATATTTGAGATTGATAGAATATGTTTCTTTGTGGTGAAATTTATAAAATACTGTTAATTTTATTAGATTTATAGCAAAAGTGCACTGAAATAAAGATTATCACAGTGGCAACAAAAGTGGACAAATTCCTGACAAAGCGACCGCAACAACGAGAATACCGAAAATCCGTCCTGCGACAAATCCCCTTGAACCAACACCGGCCACTGCAATAATACTTGTACTGAAGTGCACTTTCCTTTTAAACCAATTAAACTTACAATATTTCAAAAACTTTGGCAGCAGTGAAACGAAAAAAAATTATAAACAAAATTTTTTGCAGGCAACAACTGACACATGTTGGCATTTCGATTTTTCTTGTCATACAACGATATATTGATTGACAAGCAAAATTCTATTTGTTCTCACTTGTTTATGATTTTATATGACAATCAGTGGTCATATATGACAACAAATGTAAATGACAATACGTTTCCATTAGTCTGACAACATATGTCATTGAAAACTATTTCGTACAAAGGAAAAAATATTTCGTACATAAAAAATTATTTGCCCTTGCACGGAATGTTGTTATAACCAAGTTTATTGTGGGATTATATTCTTTTTTTTCTTATGACCTTTTTCAAACTAGCCATAGTCTTAAATCCCATTTTGGGGATCATGTGAGGGTTGTAATCCCTAAGCAGCGGGCAGAAATCAAATATACAAAATTTAAAAATGATATAAAATTGTTTATAAAAACTTATAAAAATTCAGTCATTCGTACAAAAGATTATTATAATGTATTGTTAAAAGTATTAAATTAAATTACCTTTTATACGGCACATCAATCGTTTGAATCGATTGGACTATGACAAAAATATAAATGTTTACTTAAACAGAATTTTAAGCAAGAAAATCATCGATAATTCATCGATATATCGATAATTCCTTTGGTTAATCTTATTTTGACCATGAGTACATACAACCTGCATTCTCAAAATGAACGAAAATCATATTATTGTACTGTTCAACCTAGTATGTATACCAAAATAAAAAATACAGAAACAATGAAAAAAAAATTTAACATATTATACATCAAACGAAAGGTCAGGCTTAGGCTTTTAATATATGACGTTTTTGTCTTCCCTTAATAACGGAAATTTTAGAGAAAATAACGGTTTTATGCAAAAATAAAATAATAATATGCATAAAGACCGTCTGTAGCCTGACTGGGTTAGAAAGAAATGATTTGTTTTATCTTTTATTTTAAAGATATATAAATTTTCTTTCGAGTGGTATCCGAATTAATCAGATCGGTCAATTATTAGCACAGATAATAACTTTGTAAAGTAAAATATTATTTTAAAAATCGATAGCTCGATAACTTATCGATATATCGATAATTTTTTAGGTTAATCTTATTTTCTCAATGAGTACTACGAAACTTCATTTTGAGATCTTGGCGCCACGGAAACCGTAATAGTGCCCTGTGTTTTGATGCAAAGAGAAAACTTTTACGGCCGATTTCTTCACAGAATTTTGTTTATTTATTTATTTAGTGGCCAAGCAAGGCAATTTACTTATTCTAACAGGTTTGTTTATTTTATTTTATTTTTTCACCTCTTCCATTTCCTTGTTTTGGTATTCGAAGATATGCAAATCGAAGTGGGCGTAGTCCGCCCACCTGGTCGACATGAATTCAATAACACGTCAAAAAGAAAAGGAGAGAAGAAAAGAAAAAAAGAAAAGTAACTTACATACTAACATATTTTATGCATAGTAGTATAGCTAAGAATTTTATTTGATAAGAATAGGAGAGATCTGAGAAGGGAATTGGAAATTGGAGAGAATACGCTTAACATACTGGCTATTTATTATCTTAGCATTTGATTGTTAACGGCTAAAAGGACAATAAAGGAAGAGCGCAGAATAATTGGGCTTTTAGTATGGAAAAATATTTGGAGAGGGCATGCTTAAATTATATATTAAGATTTCAAATATTTACATTTATAAAAAAGCCAAGTATTTACTTATTTATTAACCCAAGCAAGGTTATCTTAAATAAACTTGAATTTAGCTTAGATTAAGGTGTTGGGAGCCTAGTTGCTTGAAAGAAGGTATTATGACGGAAATAGGGATCAATTCCAGCTCAGACAGAAAGTTTTTTCAATTGAATTAATTTTTCTGTTCGGTCATCACCTCTCTGCAGACAATGGCAAACCTCAAAGAGTAAAAATTGCCATGTAAAAGCTTCTTGAGAACATAAGTCGTTCGGAACTACACAATTGATCAATAAGAAGCTAGGTCAAAGTCTTTCCAAGGGCTGAAATGCCAGTTTTTTTTTAGGGACTTAGAAAGATTTTTCTTAAAAGTTAATTTAGACATAGAGGGTGATTAGTACTCGCTGGTATTATTGAATTCTCTACAGCACCTTTTTATCGGCTCATTTCTTGCGTAGACAGTGTGATGTTGATATTCATTTAATAGTCGTGTATGTCTTGTACGTCTGATCGGGTCATTAAATCGTATCTTGTTTGATATATACTCGTTATCAACAATACCGCTAATTACATCGAAGGTAAAACATGATCTTAGTAAAGTCCTTCTTGTTGAAAGGGGCATTAAATTCAGAAGGCTAAGCCTAAAATCATAAGGTGGCAATATATTGTACTCACGGGGGTTGTACGTGTCCCTAAGCGCAAAAAGCAGAAATTGCTTTTGAATAGATTCAAGTCTTTCACTGTGTGATTCGAAAGCAGGATTCCAAATAATGCATCCATATTAAAGAAGAGGGCGTACTGACGCACAGTAAAATGCCTTGGTGACCCAAACATTTTTGAACTCTTTTGCACGTCGTTTTATAAAACCAAGTAGTTTGCTGGTCCTAGATGCAATTTTATCATAATGTAAGTTGAAACGCAAATTGTTGTCCAAGACCACACAAAGATTAACAATATGGTTGACTCTTTCAAGTTCGATGCTATTAAGGAAGTAACTGCCATTTGTTACTAAATTTTTACGGGAGAAGGTTATAACGCAGCATTTCTGAACATTAAGATAAAGTTTATTTTTATTGCACCAGTGCTCAAGAGATGACAGTTTCGACTGTAAGTAAATTACATCTGTTTCCGATTTAATAACATGGTACATTTTTAGGTCGTCTGCATACATTAGATGTGGGATATCGCAAAGAATATCAGATAGGCCTGATATAAAAATATTAAAGAGAAGTGGACCAAGGTGACTACCTTATGGTACGCGGGATGTAACTAAAATGTGTTTGGATAAGAAACCTTGATATTTTACGAATTGGGACTTTTCGTGGAGATAGGACTTCTGCCAATTGAGCAAAGATCCTGAGATATCAATATTTTCCAATTTGAAAGCCAAGATATCATGATCGACACAAAAGCTTTGCTTAAGTCGGTGTATATTGCCTCCACTTGATGTCCTTTTTCCATTTTACTTAAAACATCAGAGATCATTGTCATTAGATTTGTTGTGGTTGATCTACCTTTACGGAAACCATGTTGCTGTTCATTGAGTAGAGGATTTATAATAGATGTTAGTTTTGCGTATATAATTTTATCGAACAATTTTGGAATAGCCGATAATATGGCGATTCTTCTATAATTTTCAACAGATCTTTTATCACCGTTTTTATATATTGGTGTTAGGTGTGATATCTTCCAATACTATGGAAAGCATTTTTGGAGCAGGGATTTGTTAAATATTATATATAAGGGCATTATAAGTGTGTCTAAACATCGGACTAGTAAGTGCGGGGGTAACAGGTCTGGGCCGTGTCCTTTATGTGGATCAATTTCTTTAATCGCATTGGATATCTCATCAAGCGTTATTTGGAT
Source organism: Dichetophora obliterata (assembly GCA_963920525.1). Taxonomy (NCBI): domain Eukaryota; kingdom Metazoa; phylum Arthropoda; class Insecta; order Diptera; family Sciomyzidae; genus Dichetophora; species Dichetophora obliterata. The sequence continues at coordinate 85,770,554 of OY986438.1, read as the reverse complement.
ATGATTAATTATAGGGTGTATTCCTGAAAAGGGAGGGGGACAATAAGCATTACTTGTGAAGACACAGAAAACTAGTCTGCATATAAGTTGATTTCATGAAGGTTGGAGGAATTGACATTACCTTTAAACATAGAAGATAGAACGAAGTCAAAAAATTTTTGTGGCTCTCGGAGAATTTTCTCTCGGAGAAGCTTATTCTTTTTCTTTATTTTTGGCATAAAATTTTCTATAGCAGTAAAAATGTGCTGATAAAATCTTGAGACAGCGCTGTCTAAATCTATGTTGGAGAGAATATTATTACAGTTTCGAGCATTTAGATAACATTTTATATTTTCGTAATCGGCGTTGAGGTCCAATTGTACGCAATAGAGTTATGATAAGACTGGGTAAAAATTATGTCGTTAGAAGAGAAAATAACTGTCAAGGCTGTGTGGTAAACAGTGTTAGTAAGCAAATGTTCTGCTTCAGTACATGGACTAACCTTCACTTCATCGTACGAGTTTGTAAAGATAAGGTCCAACCATCTGCCATTTTTATTTTGTTCAGAAGAAATTTTCTGCAGATCGTTGCCATAAAAGGTACTAAATAATGAGGAATCTATAGCATTAGAAAGATTGACAGGAAGAAGATAGTTTTCATTTTCATCAATGACAAAAGAGATATTTGGACGGTTGAAGTCACCAAGAATAACAACGTTATCTTCTTCTTTAAGAGTGGATGCTAGACCGAGTATAAGACCTGTTTTTAGTTCTCTCCCGAGTACTAACTCATTTGTTCACGGAGATCTAAGGCATAAAAACTTGAATTTGAACACAGTTCTAGCTGATATTGAGTTTTACCTGGAACCCCGAAATCGGAAGTCTAGCAATATTAAAACTCGGTCTAACGCTCTTTTTATTTCTTCACATCATAAAATATAACTTTTTTTTGACAGTTTAAGTTTCAAGTTTTTGATTTTTATAATAAAATATATTTTAAACAAATTCTTTGCTTTTATAATTTATTCTTTAGCCACATTCTGTGTAAGTTGTGAAAATATTAAAAATTGACATTGCAAAACAAAAACTATCCCCACAATATAAAAAAAAAACGCAATGGTACAGAAGCGTTTCAGTTTTGAACACGACTATATGTTTATGTTTATTTGAATGTTTCTTCTTAGGACAGCAAGATGATAATCTTATACTATTGTCCTAACAACATCATTTTAAATAAACAAAGAATACGAGATCAATAATTAAAATAGCTTATCATAATATTAAGGTGATTTACATACATATTTGCGATAGTTAAACAAATCGTATTACATAATGGAATTAACAAATTTATAAAATTTTGAAAAGATTACAATCAATTGTAAGATACACACCTTTACGGTATGAATTACATACAATTATATTATACTTAAATAACATTTAACAATATTACATTAAAGCAAACAACAATAAACACAAATTTAAACAAAGTAATAGGATACACACCTTTACGGTATGCATATCCCTGATTCTATTTTAGTGTATAGAAATAACATTAAGAACATTCAAACAATTAAACATATGTTCAAGCTCAGTACTAGCATCTATTTCACTCACACACATTATATTGATATTGCTTAATTACAAGCATATGATTATTAAAGCTATTCACAGTTTAAGCGTACTTTTAACAAATCGTATTTATAGCATTTGTTATTGTTCAAACTGTGAGCACCTCGCCATGTGACTGTCGTATTAAAAAATTATGCAACCCTGTGATGTATGTGATTATGCAGCTGCAGACAGAGCATAAAAATACGAGGTACAAAAAACACTTCCAAGTGCTAATTTTATTTACGCGTGCCTGCGTATTTGCGTTTGTATGCAAAACAACAACAAAGCAAAATACGCTTTCGTGAATTGGCGTATAAATAACAAATCGTACAAATAGCAGACCAGCGTATTCAAACTGTGAATAGCCTTATTATATTTTACTTTACTCCTACACTAATTAAGGAACATATGACTATGTTAACATTTTTTTAAGTACACAAACAATTGCTTTCAATTCGGCTAGCTGGCCACGCATATGACAAGCGCTAGGCCCATTCGGTATTCCCGGATATCTTCAGTGAATTATCGCCGATTATCTTGGCAACAGAATGCTGCTTTACGACACTGACGATGGCTTCAAGCAGTACAAAGTGGCCCGGGGTGTCCCAAAAGGCTCAGTATTGGGACCAACCTTGTGGAACGTTATGTATGATGATGTTTTTCGTATTGGTCTCCCTGAGAATACTTCATTGGTAGGCTACGCGGATGATATCGCCCTGGTTGTAGTAGCAAAGCTCCTTCACACGTTACAAGCATCATGCAGTGAAGCGATTTCAAGAATTACGACGTGGCTGCGAAGTGTTGATCTTAAGCTTGCAGCGCAAAAAAACGGAGGCGGTTCTTCTGAGCTCACGTAAAGTGAGGGAGTGTTTCACCTTCAGAGCAGAAGAGCATATTATAACCTCACAACCAAATTTGCGTTACCTTGGTGTTGTAATTGACACACGCATGTCTTTTAAAGACCACGTAATGATCGTTAGCGAAAAGGCATCGAATGTCAATGGTGCACTCTCGCGCATCATGGAGAATATCGGTGGACCTAGATCCAGTATAAGAAAACTCCTAGCAAATGTTACGGGCTCCATCATGCTTTATGCAGCACCAGTGTGGGCGGATGCTACGCAAAGGTCATCCTACATATCTGGCATTCGGGCGACTTATCGTCTCACCGCATTGAGGGTCGCTAGTGCGTTCCGCACAGTTTCAGATGACGCTATGGCATAGCAGCTATGCCACCGATCGATATACTGGCATGTGAACTCCAGCGCTGCTACAAAGCTGGTGAAAATGCATCAAAGGCTGACGAAAGACGGCGCAGCAATGAGTGTTGGCTACGTCGCTGGGAGCAGTCTTAAAACTGAAGATGGACCTTTTCCTTTATCCCAGACGTGGAAAAATGGGCTAATCGGAAGCACGGAGAAGTGGAATTCTATGTGACATAACTTCTTAGCTGTCATGGATGTTTCAAACAGTACCTCCACCGATTTAAGCATGAAGAAGACCCATTTTGCACAAACTGTCCGGGTGAAATTGAAGATACTCGGCATATCCTTTTCAACTGCCCACGCTTTAACGCAGAGCAAGCTGAACTGACAGAAGCTTTTGGTGTGACCCCCACTTTAAGGAATATTGTTCACCACATGTGCGATATACCTAAAAAATGGTATTTCAAGCAGCAGCAGCGAAAATTATAATCAAACTTCGCCGCATCAAACAGGTAAGATATAATGAGCGTACAAACCTACGCAACACAGGTGAAAGTAGCCGTAATCCTTCTGTACCAACGACGGACGACCGGACTGAGACGATCTAATGATCACCACTGACGATTGAGCAATAATGTTCTGACGGCCTCCAGACGTAATACCCACCGGTGGTTTCTGGAGGAACTAACCGTCCGACTGAGGAGATTTTTAGCGTGTTAAAGTCGCGCACTGACTAAGGCTTTCAATGCTTTTACTCCTCGTTAAAAAAAATTAGACACTTGTTAACTAGTTTTAAGATTAAGTACTGTTATGTATAGTATAAAAGGAAGAACAATTTCAAAATAAAATTAATCAGTCTTGAGCTTCCAAAAGCTGCCGACTTTTTCATTAAACAGCCTGAGTGCACTTTTTAGTACCGGCTAATAAAAATATTAGTTAGAGCCAGTGGCAAATATACACCGGCTAAAATGTTAGGCAGGACCTTAAAAATACTAAATAAATAAACCCTTTTTTTAATAAAAAATATCGCGAATCCTTACATGCCGATTCTGCCATGTGTCGCGAATTATATCATATGGCGATACCGCCGCCAAAATATTATTATATGGCGACCCAAAACTTAATTATTACAAATTGATTACAAAGAAAATGAAAATAAGTATTAACTAAGGTTTAATAAGAAAAAGAATACACAACACGAAAGCACATATTTTAAACCAGAGATAAGGAGATGGGAAACTTATATTTTGTGACGTCAAAACATGTGGCTGCATGAATTTTTTCCATTTTTTATGTACTTTGGTGAAACTCATGTATTGTGTAAGTGAGTTCACTTCATAGCTGTCAAGTGCTGCTGCATCGAACGTACGTGAAGATAGCGACGATTTGAGTTAGCAACGAGTTTTTTTTTGGTGCTGGCACAGAGTGTTTCAGTAATAGAGATAATGATCATTAAGCATTAAGTAAAACTCTTTATTTTATAATATAAGACATATTTTAAAAAAAGGATCAGAAATCAATAATAAACATATAAGCAACATTTTAAAAACAAAATAATGATTTTATTCTTTTTGGTCTCTTTAAAACGCGAATATTTAATATGTAATTGTTATATGTAGGAGTTTTCTGCACATATGACACCTATATAGTCATAAAGCTGGTAATTTTCAAAAATGTTTGACATCAAAATCAACTCTCTAGCTGCATTGGAACAGGTTCCCTACCAGGTCGTCATCCATTTAGATAAAAATCGTCGCTGGGGCTCTCATGCATTCCAGAAGTTTTCTGCACATATGACAGCTATGCAGTAGTAAAGTAGATATTTTTAAATATGTTTTGACACCAAAGCCATTTCTCTAGCTGCATTGGAACAGACTGATTACCAGGTCGTAGCCCAGTTTTGAAAAATTCGTTAATAGGATCCCAGAAGTTTTCTGCACATATGACACCTATGTAGTTTGAAAGTGTATATTTTTAAAAATTTTTAAGAACAAATCAACTCTCTAGCTGCATTGGAGCAGATTCTATACCAGGTCATCAATTTGAGGTCAAGTCCGATTTGGGTAACTTAAGAGTTTTCTGCACATATGACACCTATATAGTCAGAAAGTTGGTATTTTTTAAAAATGTTTGAAATCAAAATCAACTCTCTAGCTGCATTGTAGTAGATTCTTTACCAGGTCGTAATCCGCATAGCAAAATCGGTTCTAGACTCCTATAGTTTCCAGGAGTTTTCTGCACCGTAAAATTTTAGCCGTAAATATACCTATATAGCGGTAAAGTGGGTATTTTTAAGAATTTTTTTAAACCAAAATGAAGTTTCGAGTTACATTGGAACAGATTCCTACCAGGTCGTCATCCATTTAAATACTTTTGTGGATACTTTTTTTGAAAAGTGGATACTTTTGGATACTTTTTTGACCTTTTCATGGATACTTTTTTCAAAATCGTCGCGGGAGTTAACTGATGTTAAAATTCTAATTAAAAATTGATTTGATTGATCGACTGAGTATGAGTCAATATTTTTTTTCGTATTACAAACGATGATGAATAAAAATTTTTTTTTGCAAGCTAATAATGTTTACACAATTTTGGTTTTTATAATAGGGGTATTCACGATTCAGTGCACTTGCCTGTGCAGTTGAGGACTTGAGGACTTCTGCAGTTACGCAGTTAGGTTTTCGTGAACACACTACCATCACCATTTCAAAGCTGTCAACATTTTTCAATGCACACAAGTGCACAACTGCTCAAGTCCTCAAGTCCTTAAGTTGAAGGTAATAGTAGAAAAGCACTTGTGCAGATTTTTGATGTACGTACAATTTGTTTTTGTAAAGTGCACAAGTCCTCAACTGCACAGGCAAGTTCACTGAATCGTGAATACCCCCAATGTCACTTTACGCCAAACATTTACTTTTTTTAAAACTCATAATATAATTTTTAATAACAAAATAAGTAAAAGAAAACGTATTAGTCAAATGGGTCTTAAGAAATCTCGTATTATGAAAAAGTATGATATTTAGACAACTGAGGGTTTATTCTCTAAGAAGACGTCAAAATGTCTGAATAAACTTTTCTTGCTCCATTAGGCACAGCAAAAATTACAATTCCATTTCAACAGATATAAGTTTTCTTCAACTGGGAATTTTCTATCCTACCACGAGTGAAAAGTTTCCGATTGGCACACACCCTCTGATGAGAATTTCTGAACCATGGCAGAATAACCAGGTAGGGTAAAGGGATTCATCACACCGTCAGCTAATGTCAACATTAATTTTAGCGGTGCCACTTTTCAGTATTAATTATTGTGAGACAAATGCTTTGAGGGGAATTTATAGTAGAGAATATGGGATAAAGAAGAAAAAATATATATTTAATGAAACAAATAAGTTTTTGTATGATTTTAAAGTTTTATTTCCACTAATTTATTATTGCCCATTATTTTTTCTTTATTTTTTTGAATTCTTAATTTTAATATAAATATTAATTTTAAAAAAAATCAGAAACACAAAAGCGTGACTGTTTGAAACAATGAAATTAGAGCGAATGGCCCAATCTACCTTATTACATCAGAAAATTCTAGGACGCTGCTTCAAATTTTGCTTAAAAATAAAAACTTGTACTTCCCCTTTTTCCAGTTTAGTATAAAGAATAATATTTAACAGATTCCGCTCTCAGTGCGCATAAATGTGCAGCCTACATCACATGTGAAAATACATGCACACAAAAAAAAAAACACATACACAACAAATGAAACTAAGCAAACGAATCTAATTGGCTTATTGGAAAACAAATTAAATACAAGGAAACAGTCAAACTGCAGTAAAAACACATAAAGCAACACCTGTTTATGGAACTTTAAAAACCATGTTCATCAAACATATCATTGGGTTACTTTAAACTAAAAGACTTTTGGTTTGTAGAGCTTTCATGTAAAACAACATAAGTATATAAAAACAAGTGTGGTATTAATACTACGGGGTTTTTTAGCCACACTGAAAACCACGCAACCGTGAATACCCTTAATAATACAATCATTCATTTTTCTTTAAAGATTTGCGTTGAATTCGCAAACCTTAGGAGGGATTCAAGAGACACCCTGGCTACATCTTTAAGCGACGGGAATGTCGATGAGCCTAGGTATTTTAGTCTCGATCTAAGTAGGGCGGGGCATGAGCATAGTAGGTGCTCCAGAGTCTCCACTGTGCCCGGTTCCTTGCACTTCCTGCAGTTGTCATGCGTGGTGATGCGAAGCTTCCTCGCGTGGGCTGCCGTCATACAGTGACCAGTGAGCATGCCCACTAGTGTCCTGCAATCTTTGCGCGGGCGTGCCAAGAAGAACAGAGTTCGTTTTTCGCATTTTGCATTGCACATGATTTTTGAGATTTTACACGATGTCGTATCTCTCCATCTACGATTCACTGCTAGTGTGGCTCTTTCGAGGTTCCTGTACAACTCTTGTAGCGGAGTAAGTACATGCTCTGCGAATTCTGATTCCAGCCCGGCGCCTTCCTTTGCTAAACCATCTGCCATCTCGTTTCCCTCAATGCTCTGGTGGCTAGGGACCCACTAGATGCGCACTCTCTTCGAAGCGCATAGTGCATCTCTGCCAGCCAAGACACTTTTGGACTTGATGCTAGCGGAGCGCATGGATTTGATCGCCGCTTGACTGTAAACGAAAATGTTGATGTAAGAGTGTTGTGTGTCCATGCTGAGGGCTATCTCAGCAGCCTTCCTTATGGCAAATATTTCCGCCAGGATGCGCAATACACAGCCGCACCTACTCCCGTAGGCATTTTGGAGCCGTCTGTAAATATGTTGACCGCCTGCTGTGCTTGTTCTATACCTTTGCACCAGTCATTTGGTCCCAGAAGAGTTCTAGCTTTGGAATTGACTATCGTGCGAGGCACCATGTAGTCCGTGCTACTAAGTAGACCCTTTCCGATTATACAATGTCCAAAATTTTGAATGTGCATGTTGCCTGCCGCCGTAAAGCGTTGTGCCGTTTTTCCGGCAATTAGTTTTGTGTGTATGTCTAGGGGGTCCATACTTAGAATGGTTTCAAGCGCTTTAGTTGGAGTTGACTTCAGTGCCCCCGTGATGCATAGCGCTTCCTGCCGTTGAGTTTTCTCCAAGTGCCTGAGGAATGTTGATTTGTTCACAGTCGGCCACCACACAATAATCCCATAGAGTAGAATAGGACTCACTACCGTTACATAGATCCAGTGCATCAGAAAGGGTGAGAGACCCCAGGTACTGCCTAGCATCTTCTTGCATGTGTAAAGCGCAATGGTGGCTTTCTTCACCCTTTCTTCCACGTTGGTTTTCCATGACAGCTTGCTGTCCAGGACGACTCATAGATATTTTGTGAGTTTTCGGTATGAGACGTATATCGTTCAATTTCGGTGGTATTCACTGTGGTATCTTGTACCTTTTCGTGAACAGAACCAGATCCGTTTTCTCTGCATTAGTACTAAGACCGACTGAATTTGACCATCTAAGTACATCTTTGAGTGTGCTCTCCATTATGGAGCTTCCTGTTGATAGACATTTCCCTACTATAATTATGCTTATGTCGTCTGCATAGGTAGTTATCCTCGGGGCTTTACCTGCGAACTTTTCGAGCAGTTCATTAACTACAAGATTCCATAGTAGTTATCCCACTCAGCCCGCACCTTTCTGCAGCTTAGCAACTTGTCTAACCATAGGTTTATTGCTGGTGGTGCTTCTATTGCACGTAATCCACTAAGGATTGCGGTGGTTGATACATTGTTGAATGCACCTGAGATGTCTAGAAACGCCCCGAGTGCGTATTCCATGTGGTGGAGGGCTTTTTCTAGGGTAACTACTAGGGAATGTAGTGCCGTTTCAACCGATTTCCCTCTCATGTATGCAAGTCAATCAGTTTCTCGAGCGTTTTGAGTACAAAGGAGGTCAGAATTTTGGCATCTTATTGGCCTGTAGTCTCTCGGACAGGGATGGCTGCTCTTACCTGCCTTCAGTAAGAATACAACCCTCTCTGTCCTATAAGCCACAGGTACAAAGTGTAGCCTGATGCATCCGTTAAATATATTCTTCAGCCATGGGACGACTCGCGATTCAGCCGTTTGCAACATGGCAGGAATTATACGATTCCGTCCGACGTTATTAAGTCGTGTGGAACCTGTAGTGGGGTTGTCCTGTGTCCTCGTATTATAGTGTAGTATAGTGTTTAGAGCTTTGGTACAGCCAGGAAAATGCGCCTTTAATAGCACCTCGAGGGATTCCTGACTGCTCTCCGTCCACTGGGCATTGTCTTTGCGTAGCTGGCTCTGAATGGAGGGCTGCTTTGAGAGTAGCTTCCTGAGCCTTGCTGTGTCCGTAGTTTTTTCTATGCTTGAGCAAAAGTTCTTCCACTAGTGTCTTTTTGCTCTGCGTACGTTTGTTTTAAAAAGTTTTAGCCTACATTTGTATTCCCCCAAATTTCCTCTTGGTCAGTTATTTTAGCTAGTTTAAAGAAATATTTAAGGTCGCGTCTTTGCTCTGTAAGATCAAGACTCCACCATGGTGGTCTGATATTACGCTTTGTTCGTGTGGGCTTACAGGAGACATGATAGGCCTTGAGAAGATGGGCCGAGAGAATCTTCAGGGACCTTTCAATGCCCTCTTCAGTATTAATTTGTTTGGGAGCTGGTAGTTTGGTCTCAATGATGCTTCTGAAGTGGTTTCAGTTAGTGTTTCTGGGGCTTCTAAAGATCTTTTGAGCTGGAGTGTAATGAAAACTTATATAATTGTGGTCTGAGAAGGAGGGCTTGCTAGCACCCTCCAATTTGTGACCAGAGAGTTGTTGTCGGAGGATATCGTTAGATCTAACACGTTCGAAGAGGTGGGGAATACATAAGTGGGTTCCTCGCCGATGTAAGCTACACTGAGTTTATGTTGTAAAATAAAGTTAAGCAGGGACTCACCTCGATCATTGATGTCTGGGCTGCCCCATACTGGGTGGTGTGTATTGGCATCTGCTCCAATGACAACTGCTTGGTTCTTCCCGCCGGCGACTGCTACCATTCTTTGTAGCTCGTCTGGTGGTGCGTTGACGTCATGCGCCATGCAGCATGAGGCGACCACGATCGGCTCGTCCGCGTCGCCCTCTAGCGCCACGACGGTGAGATCATCAGTGCTGTAATGAGACATTAGATAAGTATAGATGCCTTTCCTTATAAGGATGGCTGCTCTTGTTCTACTTACTGTTGTTGCGAAAAACGTATTGAAGTTTTGTGACTTTAGGCCAAATACCGCGTTGCCCGAGGCAATCCACGGCTCCTGTACTAAAGCCACATCGTAGCCTCCTTCCTCCAATACGAGAAGGTGTTCTGCGCTGGCGGTTTTGCTTTTATGCAAGTTTATCTGAACTACCTTCAACTGCATTAGGCTGAAGGTTCCTTTACGGGGTCAACTTTTGTGAGCGTGCCTCCGTCACCCGCATCTTCCAGACAGCGTCGATCACGGCTTCTAGGCCGAGATCTTTTTCCACCTCTCCGGACTCTAGTGTGTTGCTGTTGTTGTCCTTGGGGTGGCGCTTTTTGAGGCGCAGATAAACACTAACAACGCCCCACGCCATCTTCCCGTAATGCGCGTAGAGGATATCCTCTGCCTCCTTGTTGATTTGGAGGATGTAGTGTTGCCTCCCGCTACTACCAGGTAGTGGATCAGCAACCTTCAACACCCTCCAGTCAGCTGTTGGCACGTCCCGATTTTGTTTCTGGAGAAGCTTCAGTGCGGACTCCTGTGGCACTACTCTTGGGAAGAGTACCTTCGCTTTTGGCAGGGACGGAATACTAGTCCTGTCCACTACTTCCAGTTGGGCACCCTCCCATAGGCCTTGGAGTGTCGGGGTTACTGCTTTCACCCAGTGCAGAGTTGGATCATCGTTGCACTTCAGGATCTTAACCCCATTGAGTCAGCACGCTCCATTGAATGTGGGCATGGGAGCGTCAGGTTGGGCTTCCAACCTCACGAACATCACCTCGAGAAGCTTCATCTCTACGGATTTCCATCTCTCGAGGGTCATTTTGCCTTGGGGATCACTCCGGTCGATCAGTGCTACGATCAGGTGTCGTTTAGTCACGTCACTGGCCTTGGTTCTAACCTCCTGTTTAGGCTGCGGGATTGTGTTTATGATCGGTTTCTGCTTCTGTCGTTTGCTTGCTGGAGCTCCGACTTTCGCACTTTCCACCGATCTTTGGCGTTTTTAAGCAGCCTGCTCTTCTACTTTGTTCGCGAACTGCGAAGTCGTAGGTGCAAAACTTGGTCTGCTCGCGAAGTGTATGCGACCCTCTTCCACCTTTTGACACTAGCTGTCGGTGTGGTGAATCTCTTTACCCTACCTGGTTATTCTGCCATGTTCTGAACCATAAAATTATCGACGGAGTGGTTTCCTCGAGATTTTACTACCACAGTTAGACATTTTGTGATAGTATTGACTAAAATTGGACAAAAATCAGATATAGTGTTGTTCCTCTCAAACATAGTTTTCCATCTCTTTATCTCTGTTTTAAACATCGTACATTAAATAATAAAAATAAAATAAAAAACAGAAAATAAAAACAGATCAAAGCTTCATTGCGCTTGATAAACTAGAATTAGCATTTTTTAAAATTTTTCTACATTGCTAATCATTTGCATTCGGAATGGTAGTGAGTTCCATAGTCTAACAGAATGTAAGAAAAACTGACGTCCAGACAATAAAGAAAAGTGTCTTAATGGGGCAGTTTGATTATTCCAACATGAGCGTGAAAATATGAGTCTATTATACAAATAGGGTGGATCTTGAGTAGAAATGACTTTATGCAGTAATATAATAGTTTTAATATCAAGAAATTTGTTGATATTCATATTTGAAATTTGTTTTGCAAATGAACTTACGTAATTTCGACTTTTAAGACAAAATACATATCTTACTATGTTGTTAAATACAACGCTAAGCTTATGTTTACTTGCAACGTCACAATTTGTAAAAAATTCGCTTCCATAGAGCAATGTAGGTATCAGGTAAGCTTTAGCAAGAGCCATTCTGATTCCTTGAGGAATGAAATGTTGCGTTGCCCAAAGTGCGCGCAGCATTCCGTAAACTTTTCCAACTGTCTTTACAATGTGAAAACTTCAGGAAAGTTTGTTGTCAAATGTTATACCTAGGTTTTTTGCAGACTGTACATTATCAATTTCTGAAGTGTGCATTTTTATTCTAGGTAAAGTTGTTACATCGACGTTTTACTTGCTGAGAACAAGACATTTAGATTTGTTTGGGTTAAGGGATAATCCATTGTTACAAGCCCATTTGAGCACGCAACTTAGATTACTGTTGAGTCTAGTGACACAATAAAGTATTTGGTCACGATAGCAACTAGTGTAAAGTTGAACATCGTCTGCGTACATATGAATTTTGCAGTCACGCAGAACTTTCGGTAAGTCGTTTATATATATTGTGAAAAGGAGAGGTCCTAAGATAGATCCCTGATCACCTCTGTACACCTCTTATTGTAAAGGTTTGTGAAATTGTGTCGATACCACAGTTATCTGATTTATACACAGCTTGTTGTCTACTAAAGAGATATGATTTTATTAGTTTTACTGCAGCCACAGAAAAATTTTACAATTTAAACAATTTTGTGCATAAAATGTCATGATTTACAGTGTCGAATGCTTTTGAATGATCCAAGGGTGCTAAAAACGTGAGTTTATTGTCGTCCAGTTCCGTCCGAATGTCCTCATTTACGTCAAAAAGAGTAGTTATGCAACTACGTCTTTGTCTGAAACCTGATTGAAATTAATTTATTATAGCGTTATCAGACAAAAATTTGATTTTTCAAAAAAAGATTCCAGTATTTTAGAAAGATATGGGAATATAGCTATTGGTCGAAATTCATCATCTGATTTAGGTACTGGTATAATTTTAGCAAATTTCCAACTATTTTGAAATGAGGATGTCATGATTGCTGTATTAAAAATATAAGTCAAATGAGGTAGAAGGTTAGGTAGAAGCGCTTTGACAAACACTGGATGAATCTCATCGAAACCACATGTATTAGACTTTAATCGAAGGAAAGACTTGGTCAATTCACAGTTCATTGTAATGTTTTAATATATTAATATTTTAATGTACTAATTTTTTACAACTGTGAGCACAACTTAAGTGAAAAGTATTGATTTGCAGTTTCAAAACAGCGCTGGAATCTTTAATATGCAGCTCAGATGTTTTGGATTCTATTAAAAGTTAAATAACTCAAGTTAATATTCAGTTTTATTGAAAATTTCACCAATATTATTTACCAGTAGCTCGTTCTCTGTGGCAAGTGAGAATTCTACCGATCTGTATAAATGACAGTAATGTTGTGTATATATGAAATAACAAGTACTCGAAATTAATATTTTAAAACGGGTACTTTCGCTTAAGTTACATTTTTTTATTGTAATACTCTGACTATAATACTGTTTTTTTTTTTAAAACGTTTTAATTTTCAAGGTAATGCGATTTAAGAAGACTGCCCATTTACATAAAAGAAGGAAATTTAAGAAACAAAATATATGTTAGAGCAATGCAGAATAACCCAATTGCAAATATTTGCTAAGTTTTTATTACATATCACTTATTGTCAAATTATTTACATTTATAACAGTTGATTATTTCCGCAAACTTTATAACACACATAAATAATCAAATAATCACTTTTTAATAACAAGACCATCACCTTTTTATTATAAAATTTTAGCGCAAATAAAATAAAATAAATTCAAGTAGATAGCTGCTTGCCATTTGACTCAATTTCGCAACATTTCTTATCGATTTGCGTTCTTTTTCATCTAGGACCGAATTTTTACCGACTTCAACATACACAAACATTAGTTGTCACGACATCGGTAACTAGGGATCGATAACACGTGACGTCACACAAATTGGTAACTTGCCGATTTTGTTACAGGAACGATCTACAGGCGACTCTTTTTTATTCACGTAAAACAGCTATTCACGAAATAACACATTAACACTCTAAAAAGCATGCCTTAGGGCATGTACAAAAGTGGCAACATTTAACACACCGGTTTAATTTGTGTTTCCATGCAAAACAAATACAAAAAATTAACAGGCAAAATAGCACATTTCAGAAATAGCACATTAAACCTTAATTAGCATGAACTGTGAATTGCCTAACTGTAAAACGTCTGAGACAATACAGTTAAGAATAAACACGTTTCCTGAGGAAACTAGACTACTGGCTTCAAGGTATGAATTTATTTTGACTGGTGCACATGGAATGTTTAAAAATTTTTCATTAAGGGTATTAGGATCAAAATCAGAGCACATATTAGAAGCGTTTTTTCCTATGCCAATATTTCGTATATGTTTCCAAGTTTGTTTACCATTAAGAACACTGTTAAATTTTTCTTCATAAAATCTTGGCTTAGCAGATTTCACTTCTTTAACAACCTTTATTCTCAAGTTCTTGTAAGCCTCGTACAAAGTAGCCATACAATAGCGCTTCCACCTTTTATAAGCTATGTCTCGTAAATTTATTAGATTTATTTATATTATTACTAAACCAAGGTTGCTGGCCCTGATTCAAGTTGCGCACTTTAAAAGGGACAAATTCTTGGAATAAAGTCGTAATCATAGCTTGAAGATACTCACCTTTTTTGCTTTGGAGAAGTCATGTAATAAATTGCGTCCTATTGCACCATGTCCAATTAAAAAAAAAGCTGTTGGTAGTTAATATTTCTGAAGTCGCGATATATGTAGTGTTTTGGAGAGTTATTTATTTCATATTCATACGTTAGAAAAATTAGATCGTGCTTTGAAAAACAAAGAACAGATAACTGATTATAAAATTTAATTTTGGATTTGCACTTACAAAAAATAAATCTCAATGTGAGCTTTTAGTGCTGTTGAAGTGAGTTGGAGTCGTTGTATTAACAATATAGAGACCTAAAGCCATAATTTTCGACAATAGTCTGCTTTCAGTTAAAATGTTACTATTGAAGTCTCCTGTTATTATGTAATTAAAAGATATATTCTGTAGAGCGTCTGTGGAGCGGTAGTAAGTCTATGGAATGATGTAGTCTGTAAACGCAACCTATAAGAATGTCTGTAGTTCCAATGGTGATACGGATAAATAAATATTCAATAGAAATAAATTTTGACTTGAAAGCATATAAAGTCGCGGTCATTGCGCCATTGCTCAAGCCAAGTCACTGCGCTACAAATTTACCGGTGGATTGGCTGTGCGCCGCGCTTGCTATGGTGTGCTCCGTTTTATTATGGAGTCTGAAGTAAAGGGTATCTGGGTATCGGGAATCTGGGGGCGATCCCTTACAATGTAACATGTCTGACTGTCTCAACCTGGCGAGGCCAGCATAATTTTTGTGAAATCGCCTCAAGTCGACTCAAACCTCCACGTGGTGTTTCCTGGGCAACGTCAAAACTGACAACCGTTAGTTTGGCGGCTAGTCTGAGCGGCGGGCCTCCCTAGGCTTAAAATAGGTTGTGCGTTGAGTTTGAAGCCCACCCGTAAAAACCCATTTCAATGAAAACTAATAAGAATAGAAGAAAACTGATCCCTAAATCTGATGATGACTTCCGCAAACAAAAAACTGATAATGATTTACGGATATGCACCTGGAATGTCCAAACCCTTAATTGGGAAGGTGCCTCTATCCAACTGACTGATGTCTTGGAAAGATACAAAGCTGATATCACTGCTATCCAAGAAATGCGATGGAAGGGACGGGGTAGCATTCGGCATGCACCCTGTGATATCTACTACAGCGGCCATGCGGAGAAGCACGAGTGTGGATGCGTATTTGTAGTTGGCAAGAGACTACGGCCCCACGTCCTGCGATTCACACCTGTGAACAAACGACTTGCCATAATCCGCATCAAGGTTTAATTTTTTAATATAAGCCTAATATGTGCGCACGCTCCGACAGAAGACAAGGACGATGAGATCAAGGAAATTTTCTACGAGTGCCTTGAAAATGCTTACGAGCACTGCCCCCGTCACGACGTAAAAATCGTGCCTGGTGACTTCAATGCTAAGGTGGGCAAGGAAAATATTTTTGGTTCAACAGTCAGAAGTTCAGCCTCCACAACAACACCTCCGATAACGGAATGAGGCTGATTGACTTCGCCGCAGCAAGAAACATGGTCATAAGTAGCACTAGATTCAAGCATCTCAATATTCATAAAGCCACCTGGATGTCCCCTGATCAAAAAACCAAGAATCAAATTGATCACGTTTTGATCGACGGAAGGCACGATCCGTGGTGCAAATATTGACTCGGATCACTATCTTGTTGCAGCCAAGATCCGTACACGTCTGTACGCAGCTAAGAATACACGCAACCCTACACAGAGAAAGCTAGACGTCGACAAGCTGCAATCGAAACAGACAGCCGATGCTTTCGCCACTCGACTCTCAGTCCTGCTTCAAAGCACTCCTCCAATCGATGATATATGCGCGCAGTGGACACACATTACCAACTCCATGCGTGCGGCTACTGAAGAGGTGATTGGCTACCACCGCCCTCGCCGAAACCAGTGGTACGACCAGGAGTGTCACGACGCCACTGCAGAGAAAGACGCCGCCTACAAGGCCACCCTGCTGTCGGTTGTAGCCTGCGCTGCTAAGGAGCGATACAAAGAAAAGAGGAGGGAAGAGAGACGTATTTTCAGGCGGAAAAAAGAGAGGTAAAAAGCGCGGAAATTTTTTCGAAAAAATAAGATGCCTTGCCGATGGTTTTAAAACCGGGGCCTCTTCCTGCAAGGATGAAAACGGGAATCTAGTGACAGATGTCAAGAGTACACTGGCGTTATGGAGGGAACACTTCTCTCAGCTTCTAAATGGTGACGCTGACAACAATCCAACGAATAGAGATGATATTCCGGAAACCCCAATTTCTAATGACAGCGTCGAAGTTCCGCTGCCCGACTATGATGGAGTTCTGACAGCTATAGCTCGGGTTAAAAATAACAAAGCCGCGGGAGCTGATGGCTTACCTGCTGAGGTGTTTAAGAACGGAGGCGAAGCTCTATTTAAATGCATTCACGAGCTTCTATGCAGAATATGGTCGGATGAATGCATTCCGAACGATTGGAATCTCAGTTTGCTCTGCCCAATGCACAAGAAAGGCGATCCCACTATCTGTGCCAATTACCGTGGGATAAGCCTTCTTAATATCGCATATAAGGTCCTGTCGAGCGTTTTATGTGAAAGATTAAAGCCCATTGTAAACGAACTGATCGGACCTTATCAGTGTGTCTTCAGACCTGGAAAGTCCACCATCGACTAGATTTTTACGCTACGACAAATCTTGGAGAAGACTCAAGAAAAACAAGTCGACACCCACCATCTTTTTGTCGACTACAAAGCCGCCTTCGACAGCCCAATAAGGAAGCACCTGTACTCCACCATGTCTGAATTTGGTATTCCTGCAAAACTAATACGACTTTGCAGGATGACACTGAGCAACACCAGCAGCGCAGTTAAAATCGGAAAGGACCTCTCCCCACCATTTATTACCAAACGCGGTTTCAGACAAAGTGATTCCTTATCGTGCGACTTTTTCAACCTAATGATGGAAAAGATCATCCGAGCTGCTGATCTGAGACGTAGTGGCACAATATTCTACAAGAGTGTTATGCTGCTTGCGTATGCTGATGACATCGATATCATTGGCCATAATACGCGCGAAGTCAGTGCAACATTTTCCAGATTAGAAAGAGAGTCAATTCGAATGGGTCTGGCAGTGAATGCAGATTAGACGAAATACTTAGTGTCAACAAACAAACAGTCCCAGCGCCTTGGAACCCAAGTTACCATTGACAATACCTCCTTCGAGGTTCGTTTATCTGGGATCCAGCCTTAGCTCAACCAACGAGCATTGAGATGAAACGAAGAATAACTCTTGCCAACAGGTGTTACTTTGGGCTCAGTAGGCAATTGATAAGCAGAGGCCTCTCTCGGCGAACGAAAATTACGCTCTATAAATCGCTCATCATGCCCGTCCTACTTTATGCATCACAAACCTGGACGCTGAGCAGTTTATTTCGCGCTACTTAAAGCAAAATATACCAAGGCTCTGTTGATTCTTGCTAAGATGGACAAGAATGCGGAGAAGGGTACGGTTCAGAAACGTGACGTGGAAGACAGACAAAAATGTGAGGCTACGATTGATGAGTACCTGAAGTACCAGGCCACTCAGCCTGCTGACGCAGCCAATTCAAAGGGAGATCGGTTTCAAGATGTGATGGATCACGTTTCGAAGAGGGACAAGGTCAGCGGCAAGTCAACCGTGGCTAAGTAACCGACAACCAGCCAGCACGCCTTTAGTGAGGTGGCCAGGGATTAACTACAGATGGCACTGATTGACGCCAACTCGAACAGCCATAAGCGTATTTCGGAAGAGTGGGGGAACATCGAAGCCAAGTTGTCCGAGATGGTCATTGAGCATCTTCTCGGCAACAAGGGTGGTGCGCTTACATCTTTCGAATCTGTGAATGTAGTGCGAGGATTCCGGGTGATCAAATGCGAGGATCAGTTCTCCAAAGAATTCCTATGCTAGTGCGTCTCCAAGATCAGAGACGCTTGGGATGGCTTAAGCTAATCCCGGCTAAGGATATTCCGAGGAGGCCTCGTGCTCGCATTTCGTTGTCTAAGATGAAGCTTGAGAAATACAAGCTCATCGAAATCCTCCAACTGCACAATCCAGACATTTCCATGAACGACTGGTCTGTCATCAAAACTGAAGACCCCAGCGTAACAGCATGACGTTCTTACTGCTCATCTCGGACGAGTGCCTGGGTGCTCTGGAAAAAGCGGGCAACACCCTTAGGTTTGGCATCTGTCGTGTCAAGCTAAAAATATTCAAGGACCCGTCCGAAGAAGGCGTCGATGATATCCTCGATTCCTTTACAATCGAGGATCCACCGTTGGCTTCCACCCAACAACCACAACCACCAGCCACATAATGCTCTCAATCGTACAGGTTGACTTGCAGCACGCCAGATGTGCTGCTGATAATCTGGCCATTCTCACGATGAAGGATGGTATCGACGTGGGCATCATACAGGAGCCCTGGGTCAGAGACTCAGTAGTAATAGGGTTCCAGTACAACAACTACAACATCTACTACAATAGAACAGCAGGTAAGCCAAGAACTTGCATTGTAGCCAAAAAGCACATACACTTATTTCTACTCCCTAATCTTAGCTCTTCAGACCTGACAGTTGTCAAACTGGAGGGCGCCAACAACCTTCTTATAGCCTCAGCCTATATGGACCACGACAGGGAAGCGCCCCCAAATGAAGTGAAGCGGTTAGTAGCAACGGCAATGCAAGAAAACACCACCACAATTTTGGCTGAACAAACATTAACAAAATAAGCATTGAAATAAACAACAAAAGCTCTGAAATAAACATTAGAGGTGAGTTTTTATTCGACTTCATAATCAACTCTAGTTTTAACATATGCAATAAAGGAAATACACCTACTTTCACCTTTCCAAGTACTGACAACTCCACAGGCTGGAGAAACGAGTCTCCCTTCTATCCGAAAACGAGTCTCTAAAAGCAGTCAATTGGAGAGTTTAGAGCAAAAGTTCCTTCTCGAATCACAGCTTGATCCTCTTTAATTTGAATCTTGAAATAGAGGAAAAGTTTGGAAAATTATTTTTATTTTGCATTTAGATAAGGAAAACAAGTCTCCATCTTTGGCAAAGTTCACGCCAAGACTGTTAAAGGTACCAAAGAATGCAGTATTAAAAAAAAACAACAGAAGTGTACGAAAGATGTTTGGGCTGATGTGGCTTACACAAAAATTGAAAAGTTTAAAATGAAAATGAAAATCCTGAAGAAGGAAAGAGATGCAAAATTTAAATTTTTGGAGAAGGAACACGAACTGAAAACAATCAAACTCAATTTAGAAATAGAACTTATAAAAAACAATTATGTACATAAACCATATTGAAAAATATTCGCAACATCACACAGTTCAAGAATACTGCTGCCTAAAGCTATTACTACTGACGACGGTTTCGGGTCCTCCTACTGATTTGTAAACTTGTTGCTTTTCTAGAGCTAAGTTTTTTTTTGCTGACTTCTTCATGTTGAAAAACTTTGTTTTAAAGATTTCCCAACTTCTGAAAACACCTCTGAACTCGGTGTTGAATTTTTTTCAACATTTTTCCACGCATTCTCTTTTTCTTCACTCGACGTTCGATCCGCCTTCTTGCACTCAATAACACTTTTATATTAGCTTATTGTTGCAAGCAAAACTAATTATGCATATTATCCAAAGTTTTAAATTTTATTGTCTGTGAAAATATTATAATTTTTTTAAGCTTGGTTTTACAAGTTTTAAAGTAATTTATTATTTTTTAACACTTTAAAATCAAATGAAGTTATTTGTGTTCTTTATATTTGTATAAACTTAATTTATTTTCGTTAATTAATTAATGTTACCGCAACAAAAACTAATTAAAAATGAATTTAAAAATGATCTCAATAAAAATTAAATAAAAATTGACTGCAAAATAATGGATATGGTGTTATGTTGTAATTTATTATGAATTCATTCAATTTAAATATTTGAATTGTTTATGAATAGTAAAAAGAAAAATATTTCATGAAATGTATGTTTCCGTTAATCTGAAACTTACAAAAAATTTATTTTGTCAAAAAATTTTTTAAATATTGATTAATTAAAACACGTCTTTCTATGGCGTTTGTATTTGAACTATTCCTGACTCGATTGCTAGGAACTGAAATAACAAAATCTATCGTTTCTGAAACTTCTGAAGATAATGCGGGTGTTTCAGTTTCGTTGTTAATATAGTAGATGTTGTGCAAAACTGCAGTTGCTACAATTATACTTTGCACTTTCTTAATATTAAGCCGAATACCAAGGGACAATATCGGAAATTGTCTCTTTTGAACTCCGTAACTTCTCTACAGTACAACGTGTCCTTATTTGTGATTCATTGTATAGACTTTCTTTGGGATTTCTAACATCTAATAATGGCGTCATCATAAAGGGTTTATTCGGGTACCCACTGTCGGCTAGAACAATGCTGTCACCAAACTCTCCACATTCAAGCCGAGAATATATTTTGGAATTTCTCAATATATTGGAATCGTGCGCGGAAACAGGTCATCGAGCCACAATATTGGTTATCTTAAGATTAACATCACACATGGTTTGTACGTTAACAGAAAAAAAATCATTTTCGATTTCGATATATTTCTGCATTATTTCCGCCTGCAAATGCAAAAATTATATATTTGGAAACATTCGGATATATATATATATGGATATATATGAATGTAAATATATATGGATATATATGTAAGCATACATCAGTTCTGTAACTCCCAAACGCTTAAACGATTTGAAGAAACGTAAACTGTCGCTTTCTATGAACGTGTTTTGCACAATGTGCAATAACGTTAACTATATTTGTTAAAGCGTTTGGGAATTCAGAAGCAAAAATTTGTAAGAAAATAGTATTTTGAGAATGCTATACCTGGAGAAATTATTTTTACGTGAGTAAAATCCAGAGCTCCAATCACTTTAGGAAATTTAACTATATCATAAAAACCTTTCTTAGTTTCTAAAAGCTCATTGGCAGTGTTTGGAAATGTTATAAATCTATCTTTTAGCAGCGCAATGTGGTGCGATACAATTGTCACCACTTTTGAAACTGTTGACGGCGACACTTTACAAATATCTCCAATTGACATTAGCATACCTCCAGTTGCATAGACTCTCAATGTTATTAAAAACATTTCCTCTTCAGTTAAAGCATTGTTCCTAAAAATGTAATAAAAATAAAAAAAACCATGTATAGAACTAGCCAGGAATTATATTCAGCGAGGCCAGTTGTGCGGGATTTATTAATAGTTTTGTATTATTGATGAAATCACTTTGTATGGGTGATAGGGCGTCTCCTTATGGGCGCTAAAAAAGATGTGACAAAGTTAATAAAACTCCTACTATTGTACGAGCATGTGTGGGGGAATAAATGTCGTTTGATACAAGTGTCTATGCAATTTAATGCTTTAATGATGGTTTTACTCACCAGGAAGTTTTATTTTTAATGTGCGGTCCAATAAGTTCCAAAACGCTGTATCTAAATATCTAAAATTTTTCAAAGAACTCATTTTCTCCATACATATAAGAAATATTCGAATGGGAACGTAAACTTCGTATTCTTCTTATAACTGTTCTATTTTAAACATCATATATTACAGCATCACTTATATTTTCTTCGTCTGAATGCATTTCAATTTCTTTTTAATTTAAGTTTTGAAGTGCGAATGAAAAATTTTGCATAAACTAACCAAACAAATAATCTGTCAAGATAATATGGCAAGTTAACTAAAGTTTAACCCACCAAAATTGGCCGTTTAACCTTAGTTTAAACTTAGGTCAATAATCATTGAAAAACTTGCACCTTGGTTTAAACTAAGTTTAAGCCAGAAATACTTTAAACTCGCATTGAAAAATTGGTCATCACTACCATAATCAACTAAAATGCCCATCAACTCTGGAGGTCGTAACCGCCTTAACCACTACTAACAGCGGCGATAACCGCGTCATAAAATATCAAGCAGTCCTAACATCTACCACTGCCACAAAACTCAACCGCAGCCTCAGCCTGCTTAAACAACTGCTACCCTAATGCGCCTTCATCGTTACCACGTCTTCGATGCAACCAGTAGTGCCAGCCTGCTCAAAAAACTGCGCCGAAGGGTGTCTTCGACACCAACTGCAGCCCCAGCACGTCTTCGATGTAACCAGCAGTGCCAGTCTGCTTAAACAACTGCGCTGAAGGGTGTTTTCGACACCAACAGCAGCCGCAGCTGCCGAAACAACTGCAACCCAAGCACGTCTTCGACGCAACCAGCAATGCCAGTCTGCTTAAACAACTGCGCCGAAGGGTGTCTTCGACACCAACAGCAGCCGCAGCTGCCAAAACAACTGCAACCCTAGTTGATAGCTTGCTAGATAGCTGCGGCCAGTTACAGATGATAGGGGTTTCTACTATATCTTCTATAACACCACTAAACGATAAAGCTGTATCAACCGACAACTCTAACCATGATTGCTGTAACCAAAAATGACAATTGGAATAAATGTCTCAAAATCTGCCAAACAACGTCCACGTAATATCTATTGAAAAATCAGCTCCTTGTATGTCAAAGGATAGATAGGTCACCACTTCCGTGCCACACACTGATCCCTACTCCTGATATTTTCCCATACTGTTTATCTGACGCTGGTAACAGAATAAAAGTCAAAGCAGACCGTGTGAACAACAACGATAGTTGCCACTGCATCCCTGGTAGTCGAGCAGCAATTGAAACAAACACCCAACTTGACAATGCCGAAAAATTTCAAAATAATCAAACAATATTTTCAGACAGCGTCACAAATTCAAGAGCAAAAACCATAAAACCAGCGTTAATAAGCAGAAGGCAAAGAAAAAATATTTGAAAAAAACCCATCAACAGCCGAGTAAAGTGAGTAAAACTGTTTGAACAACACAACTGGTAACATGTGTCATGAGTCAACTTCGGCAGCCGTTAAAAACCAACAGCGGCGACGAGGTTCCGGTCGTAAATTTACATCGCGTCTATTTCAACAACAGCATGGAACCTGGCAGCACCGTGTTATTTGCCTACCCACCGGGACCTGGTAGCCTTACCATCTACCAGAGTGATCACGCATGCGTACGAAAGGGCGAATGGCTCAATGACACGCGCATGGATTTTTGAAGCGAAGCTTTTTACGCCACGTTTTGTGATTTGCTTGAGTGAAATCTCAAAAATGACACTTTTCAATACACCTTTTTCTTAGAATTGTTGTTGTTTTTTTACTTGCGTCTATTGCAAGAGCATATAAAATTAAAAATATTTCTTTGTAAGCGTGAGAATCGAGTTCGCACCGTTTCGATCGAGAGTTCTATACACTAACCACCACTCCAAAACCCTTTGTCTTATGATGTGATTCATTCATTATTAAGTATTAGGGGGGTTTCAGACTATCCTACATGTAGGACGGCATAATAACGGGAAAGTCTGTTCGAGCTTTCGGACTATCCTACATGTCAGATGGGCTTCATTATTTTTCAGCGTTCAAGAAGATAGCATTGTGCAATGGGAAAACAATTTCTTGCTGTTTTATAATTTATGAAGTTTATGCCTCTATCACCGTCTGCGAATCGAACAAAAATTAAGTCGAATTCGCCAAGTTGGTATCACCGTCGGCGAATGTTTAAATTTAATTCGACTGAAACGTCAAAAACAAGTGAATGAAAAAACTTCGTGGTATCACTGTTCGCGAATTTCGCAGATGTCATTCGACTTAAGCGTCAAAAACAGACGAATAAAAATATTTGGTGACAAGCCGGCGAATGCGTTTGATATCTTTTTTTTCACATAAAAATGGAAAATAAAAAAAAAGGTAAGTAAATTGCATTGTTTGTATTTTTTGTGTTTTTTTTTGATTGTAAAACATTTGTTATTTATTTTTGGTATGAAAAAAACCAACAGCCGGCAGTTCCATAAAATGGTCCAACTTATGGAGCAGAATCCAAACATAGCTTCTGGATTGGGAAAATTCGGATCTTCAAAAGTCAGCCACAAGGAGTCGTGGAAAAGTTTTGCTGTTGAATTAAATTCACTGGGACCGACTGTGACCATATTGTGATCACAAGCCTGCATATAAAGTGGTTAGAAATTTAAATCAATGTCATAATATAGAACTTACGATCATTGCATTTAAGCTGAAATATCCCTTTCGGTTTAAGTAATGGTGTTTTGCCCGTGCTGGGGCAACAATGCCAATACGCGTGCCATCGACGCAACCGATAACTCCCGGGAATCCTGATTTTGCATAACAAAAGTTCCGAGCCTGTTCTGTCATGGTTGCTCTTAACCATACAGGGCAAAGATTACGCTCAATAATCCCGACAACTTCGCTTAAAACTGTGGACACCGTTGATTGCGCAAGACCCAATTCAAAATCGTTTCCAACTCTCTTTTGGTAACTACCCTAAGCAAAAAATCGTATCGTATTCAAAATAGGAGGAATCGCACAACTTCGAATTTATTGCAGACAAAGACTTCCTCGTTAAGCCTAAAAAAGGATTGAAACATTTAAGAGATTTTAAATATTTCAATGAAGATCAACCGGGCATATAAAAATACTCACAGGTCGTCAGAAATCTCTAGCGGATAGGATTTATCCCTAATACTGCGTCGTAGTCTGCACAAAGTTTGTGTTTCCTCAGTTTCTCCAAAGAATAGCTCCGTGCTGCTTAACATTTTGGTATATTTTATTGAACATTTTCGTGAACATATCAAAGTTAAAACAATTAATCGCCTCTGTGGTGCAGTGCGCTAGTGCGCGCTTGCACGGATATCACAAAGATTTCTGATGAAGCCTTTAGCACGGCCGAAATTACAATAAAATCAGCTAGTGATTTTTTCCTTTTCATATCGAAAAACTTTGTTGTTGTTTCTTTGGAAAGATTCGTTAGTACAATTAATTGTTCTAACTTTGACCTCAAGCTCAATAAACGATTTTAAACTATCAAACAACTAGAATTTGTATTTAAAATCAAGTATGATTTAAACTATCAAAAATTTAGAATTTGTATTTAAATCATATAAAATCAACATAATAGCTGCGTTCCTTTCGCCTTCATATAATCGCGATAACAAATTTTCTCAAAGGAACGGCAAGAAAAACGACTCGTAGAGGGCACTACCGTTGCAGTGAAAATTAAATTCAAGCAAGCAATCATGATACAATAGCTATTAGGTGTCATGAGAACGTGTGTCGTTCAAAACTGTTGTGAACTGTTATGGTAGCGATACCTTAGTGAACGATATTTTTATCTGAATGTGTATTACTCTAAACATCAGAAAAATTGTAAATTATTTAATTTAATTATTAATATTATGCAATTATATAAATAATTTAAGTGAAATTGTTGGCTCCGCTGAATGTGTCCAATGTGTGTGACACACGCGGTTTGTTTTATTTTCTTTTGTTTAACATTCGATGGTCACATCTCGTGAGAAAATAGGGAGCTGTCATGGCAACCTAATAGTCATTGTATCAAGCAAACAAATAATTCAAAAAATGAAATGACAGCTCAATAAATAAACAGTTGCGCCACCTGTGTTTCAAATTTTTTATAGGCTATATCACAATTTTATATGGATAGCAAAAATAATCCTATTTGTTATAGGATTATTATTTTTGTTTTTGCTTTGCATGAAAAAAAAAATAATCTGGATTATTTTGAAGCGAATGGAACGCAGCTATTATATAACAAGGCCATTTAGAAAAAACTTTAATCAAATGGTAGAGCACGACCAAACAGAAACAGATGAAAATATATCAGCAAAAATCTAAAAACAACTTCAGTAACCATGCTTTGTTGTTGGAAGACTTCCAGCAGATTGTTGGACTCCATATAATAACATAAGCATAAAAACTAAAGTAAAGCAAAAATACAACAACAAATGTGGGCATGTGAAATGGGGAAAAAACTGAGAAATTGACACTTCAAATCTCATCGCCTCTGTGGTGCAGTGCGCTAGTGCGCGCTTGCACGGGTATCACAAAGATTTTTGATAAAGCCTTTAGCACGGCCGAAATTGTAATAAAATCAGCTAGTGATTTTTTCCTTTTCATATCAAAAAAACTTTGTTTCTTTGGAAAGATTCGTTAGTACAATTAATTGTTCTAACTTTGTCCTTAAGCTCAATAAACGATTTTAAACTATCAAACAACTAGAATTTGTATTTAAAAACAAGTATGATTTAAACTATCAAACATTTAGAATTTGCATTTAATCATATAAAATCAACATAATTAATGTAAAATAAGAATGTAACGTAATACAATTTACTGGTGGGAATATTATTTTTTAGTTAACATTATGGTATTTAACATTTTTTAATATAAATTTTTTTTTTATTAAAAAACCATTAAGTTATCATGATTATGAAACTGCGAAAAAGCTTTTTATTAAATTTTTTTTATTAAAAAACCATTAAGTTATCATGCTTATGAAACTGCGAAAAAGCTTCGCTTTTATCGTGTGTCCAGCGACGCATCTGTTTTTTATCTCAAGTGGCTCACACTTAAACAACCCATCGAGGTAAAGAAGGCATTACACACGTTCAGCACGCATTTCTACACTCAGCTGAAGAGGCTTGGCCACCAGGCGCTGAGTCAGAAATACCCATCTCACCTAGAAAACGTGGCTATTTATGCCGATAAATGAGGCCAACCACTGGTACCTAGCGATCGTGTGCCTCCAACACCACTCTGGACCGACCAAACAGCGAGGGTGTATCTGGTTATTGGACTCCCTCGCACGCCGAACACGCCAGCCCGTTCGCCCCGATAATCCGCGACTACCTCCAATGCGTGTGGCAGACCACCTACCACCGCCGTACTACGCTGTATCGACCGCTCAGCAAACCAGTTTGACTGATTGTGGCGTGTTTGTTCTACTTTTTATAGAAAGATTCCTACGCCAGCCGTATCAGGACCTGCGCGAGACCAGCGGACCTACCCATCTCACCATTAGAATACTCTCAGAAGCGTAAAGAACTCGACGCTTTGACACGACAGATGGCCTGCGAACTAAATAAATAAATAAATAAATAAATAAATAAATAAATAAATAAATAAATAAATAAATAAATAAATAAATAAATAAATAAATAAATAAATAAATAAATAAATAAATAAATAAATAAATAAATAAATAAATAAATAAATAAATAAATAAATAAATAAATAAATAAATAAATAAATAAATAAATAAATAAATAAATAAATAAATAAATAAATAAATAAATAAATAAATAAATAAATAAATAAATAAATAAATAAATAAATAAATAAATAAATAAATAAATAAATAAATAAATAAATAAATAAATAAATAAATAAATAAATAAATAAATAAATAAATAAATAAATAAATAAATAAATAAATAAATAAATAAATAAATAAATAAATAAATAAATAAATAAATAAATAAATAAATAAATAAATAAATAAATAAATAAATAAATAAATAAATAAATAAATAAATAAATAAATAAATAAATAAATAAATAAATAAATAAATAAATAAATAAATAAATAAATAAATAAATAAATAAATAAATAAATAAATAAATAAATAAATAAATAAATAAATAAATAAATAAATAAATAAATAAATAAATAAATAAATAAATAAATAAATAAATAAATAAATAAATAAATAAATAAATAAATAAATAAATAAATAAATAAATAAATAAATAAATAAATAAATAAATAAATAAATAAATAAATAAATAAATAAATAAATAAATAAATAAATAAATAAATAAATAAATAAATAAATAAATAAATAAATAAATAAATAAATAAATAAATAAATAAATAAATAAATAAATAAATAAATAAATAAATAAATAAATAAATAAATAAATAAATAAATAAATAAATAAATAAATAAATAAATAAATAAATAAATAAATAAATAAATAAATAAATAAATAAATAAATAAATAAATAAATAAATAAATAAATAAATAAATAAATAAATAAATAAATAAATAAATAAATAAATAAATAAATAAATAAATAAATAAATAAATAAATAAATAAATAAATAAATAAATAAATAAATAAATAAATAAATAAATAAATAAATAAATAAATAAATAAATAAATAAATAAATAAATAAATAAATAAATAAATAAATAAATAAATAATAAATAAATAAATAAATAAATAAATAAATAAATAAATAAATAAATAAATAAATAAATAAATAAATAAATAAATAAATAAATAAATAAATAAATAAATAAATAAATAAATAAATAAATAAATAAATAAATAAATAAATAAATAAATAAATAAATAAATAAATAAATAAATAAATAAATAAATAAATAAATAAATAAATAAATAAATAAATAAATAAATAAATAAATAAATAAATAAATAAATAAATAAATAAATAAATAAATAAATAAATAAATAAATAAATAAATAAATAAATAAATAAATAAATAAATAAATAAATAAATAAATAAATAAATAAATAAATAAATAAATAAATAAATAAATAAATAAATAAATAAATAAATAAATAAATAAATAAATAAATAAATAAATAAATAAATAAATAAATAAATAAATAAATAAATAAATAAATAAATAAATAAATAAATAAATAAATAAATAAATAAATAAATAAATAAATAAATAAATAAATAAATAAATAAATAAATAAATAAATAAATAAATAAATAAATAAATAAATAAATAAATAAATAAATAAATAAATAAATAAATAAATAAATAAATAAATAAATAAATAAATAAATAAATAAATAAATAAATAAATAAATAAATAAATAAATAAATAAATAAATAAATAAATAAATAAATAAATAAATAAATAAATAATAAATAAATAAATAAATAAATAAATAAATAAATAAATAAATAAATAAATAAATAAATAAATAAATAAATAAATAAATAAATAAATAAATAAATAAATAAATAAATAAATAAATAAATAAATAAATAAATAAATAAATAAATAAATAAATAAATAAATAAATAAATAAATAAATAAATAAATAAATAAATAAATAAATAAATAAATAAATAAATAAATAAATAAATAAATAAATAAATAAATAAATAAATAAATAAATAAATAAATAAATAAATAAATAAATAAATAAATAAATAAATAAATAAATAAATAAATAAATAAATAAATAAATAAATAAATAAATAAATAAATAAATAAATAAATAAATAAATAAATAAATAAATAAATAAATAAATAAATAAATAAATAATAAATAAATAAATAAATAAATAAATAAATAAATAAATAAATAAATAAATAAATAAATAAATAAATAAATAAATAAATAAATAAATAAATAAATAAATAAATAAATAAATAAATAAATAAATAAATAAATAAATAAATAAATAAATAAATAAATAAATAAATAAATAAATAAATAAATAAATAAATAAATAAATAAATAAATAAATAAATAAATAAATAAATAAATAAATAAATAAATAAATAAATAAATAAATAAATAAATAAATAAATAAATAAATAAATAAATAAATAAATAAATAAATAAATAAATAAATAAATAAATAAATAAATAAATAAATAAATAAATAAATAAATAAATAAATAAATAAATAAATAAATAAATAAATAAATAAATAAATAAATAAATAAATAAATAAATAAATAAATAAATAAATAAATAAATAAATAAATAAATAAATAAATAAATAAATAAATAAATAAATAAATAAATAAATAAATAAATAAATAAATAAATAAATAAATAAATAAATAAATAAATAAATAAATAAATAAATAAATAAATAAATAAATAAATAAATAAATAAATAAATAAATAAATAAATAAATAAATAAATAAATAAATAAATAAATAAATAAATAAATAAATAAATAAATAAATAAATAAATAAATAAATAAATAAATAAATAAATAAATAAATAATAAATAAATAAATAAATAAATAAATAAATAAATAAATAAATAAATAAATAAATAAATAAATAAATAAATAAATAAATAAATAAATAAATAAATAAATAAATAAATAAATAAATAAATAAATAAATAAATAAATAAATAAATAAATAAATAAATAAATAAATAAATAAATAAATAAATAAATAAATAAATAAATAAATAAATAAATAAATAAATAAATAAATAAATAAATAAATAAATAAATAAATAAATAAATAAATAAATAAATAAATAAATAAATAAATAAATAAATAAATAAATAAATAAATAAATAAATAAATAAATAAATAAATAAATAAATAAATAAATAAATAAATAAATAAATAAATAAATAAATAAATAAATAAATAAATAAATAAATAAATAAATAAATAAATAAATAAATAAATAAATAAATAAATAAATAAATAAATAAATAAATAAATAAATAAATAAATAAATAAATAAATAAATAAATAAATAAATAAATAAATAAATAAATAAATAAATAAATAAATAAATAAATAAATAAATAAATAAATAAATAAATAAATAAATAAATAAATAAATAAATAAATAAATAAATAAATAAATAAATAAATAAATAAATAAATAAATAAATAAATAAATAAATAAATAAATAAATAAATAAATAAATAAATAAATAAATAAATAAATAAATAAATAAATAAATAAATAAATAAATAAATAAATAAATAAATAAATAAATAAATAAATAAATAAATAAATAAATAAATAAATAAATAAATAAATAAATAAATAAATAAATAAATAAATAAATAAATAAATAAATAAATAAATAAATAAATAAATAAATAAATAAATAAATAAATAAATAAATAAATAAATAAATAAATAAATAAATAAATAAATAAATAAATAAATAAATAAATAAATAAATAAATAAATAAATAAATAAATAAATAAATAAATAAATAAATAAATAAATAAATAAATAAATAAATAAATAAATAAATAAATAAATAAATAAATAAATAAATAAATAAATAAATAAATAAATAAATAAATAAATAAATAAATAAATAAATAAATAAATAAATAAATAAATAAATAAATAAATAAATAAATAAATAAATAAATAAATAAATAAATAAATAAATAAATAAATAAATAAATAAATAAATAAATAAATAAATAAATAAATAAATAAATAAATAAATAAATAAATAAATAAATAAATAAATAAATAAATAAATAAATAAATAAATAAATAAATAAATAAATAAATAAATAAATAAATAAATAAATAAATAAATAAATAAATAAATAAATAAATAAATAAATAAATAAATAAATAAATAAATAAATAAATAAATAAATAAATAAATAAATAAATAAATAAATAAATAAATAAATAAATAAATAAATAAATAAATAAATAAATAAATAAATAAATAAATAAATAAATAAATAAATAAATAAATAAATAAATAAATAAATAAATAAATAAATAAATAAATAAATAAATAAATAAATAAATAAATAAATAAATAAATAAATAAATAAATAAATAAATAAATAAATAAATAAATAAATAAATAAATAAATAAATAAATAAATAAATAAATAAATAAATAAATAAATAAATAAATAAATAAATAAATAAATAAATAAATAAATAAATAAAT
>OY986438.1:85695936-85730936 GCA_963920525.1 Dichetophora obliterata | reverse complement strand
CCACTTATCCAACTTTTTCCGAATTTAGTTAAAGAAAATCAAATAAAAAAGAGAAGAGAATGAAACAAATTTCAAAAAATTTTTGATATCTGTTTTCAAATTTTAAAATGCTCTTGGTAAAACAAGTAAAATTCGCCAAGGAGCTTAATAAATTTGATTCGACTCAAACGTCAAAAACAGACGAATAGAAATATTGGTGGTATCACTGTTCGCGAATTTAACAAATGTGATTCGACTTTAACGTCAAATATAGACGAATAGAAATATTTGGTGACTAGCTGGCGAATAAAATATTTGCATAAAAATTTTGTTAAAAAAAAGGAATTAATTGAAAAAGGTAAGTAACTTATATTATTTTTGTTATTTTACTGTTTGTCTTTGATTTAAAACAACTTGCTATATATTTTTAGAATGAAAAAACGAACAGTCGACAATTCCACAAACTGGAGCAGCTTATGGAGCAGAATCCTGATGTACCAACTAGACTAGGCAAATTCGTCTCCACAAAACAATATCAGAAGGATTCATGGCAAAGTTTTGCAGTAGAACTAAACTCTTTAGGACCTAAAGGAATGGCACAAGGTGAGCTCTTAATTAACACTTTATAAAAAAGTTACCCACAAACTTAAATTTTAGGTTTGGCTGGACTTTAGGCTGAAGTCAAAAAAAATTGTCAGCAATTCGGACGGAAGCAACCGAGACTGGTGGAGGGCCCAACAGACAGCTCAGCCTTTTACCCTTGGAGCAGGCCGTCGATGCTCTCATCATCTTGAGGCATGTTGCGGCCCTCAGTGGGCTAAGTTTTAACGACAACACAGTCGACGCGACTGTCTCCCGCAACTGTCTACATCGTAGTCTACACAAAGTTCAGGTTCGTCTCCCGCAACTGTCTACATCGTAGTCTACACAAAGTTCAGGTTCTTCATAATCTCCAAAGAATAGATCTGTACTGCTAATCATTTTATAATCTAGTATATAATCTATATTAATTTTATAATCTATAGTAAGAATAAAAAACAAAATTTGTGACCGAAATCTAAGCGAAAACTTTTATTATTTCACTAAAGTTTAACAGAGAAGATTAAAATTACTACAGGTGGTCATGAACTTCCGGTGGATTATATTTGTCTATAACACTGCACCGTAATCTGCATAAAGTTTCCGTTTCCACAATTTTCTCGCCAAAAATAGCTCAACGCTGCTTATTTGTATTTATAGCGGCTTAATTGAAATTATTCTGACGTTTCTAAGCGAATTCTTATGTTTTCTGTTTTGGCAGCACCGTATCTAAGGCGAATAAGTAGGTTCGCAAACAGTGATACCACAAAAAGAAAAATTCGCAAAATGATTCGACTCGAGTGAAGCATTCGATTCGCAGACGATGATAGGGGCATAAATATTCCCAGTGGCGAAAGCAAACTTCGAAGACGTTGTCTTTGAAATTTCATTTCATTTCATTTCACTTCGCTTCACTTCACTTAACTTTTTTCTAAATTTCACTTCGCTCAAACATTTTGAAACGGCAACACTGCTATGGATACAGCAGTGTATATACTTCTGTGAAAAAAGTACACTAAGGCCTTTAGCTCATTTCGACAAAACAGTTTCAAAACAGTTTTCTACACGTTAGTCCAAATGCATGTGCGCTCACTGTGTTTGGGGAGATTGCGGTTTCCATGGCGCCAAGACCTGACAAAAGACCTACAAAACTACATTTGTAGTACTCATTGAGAAAATAGGATTCACCGGAGGAATTATCGATATATCGTTTAGTTATCGAGTTATCAATTTTTAAACCAATTTCCACTTTGTGAAGCTTATGTGAAAATTCGTCGATATCTTTCTTAATGCTTTACCGATCTGAATGATTTGGGTACCATTCGAAATAAAATTGATATATATTTAACATAAAAGATGCAAGAAATCATTTCTTTTCAACCAGGTCGCATTACAGACTGTTTTTCAATATATTATAATTTTTGTTTGCATAAAACCGTTATTTCACCTAAACAATCGGTTATTAAGGGAAAACAAAACATCATATATTAAAAGCTGAAACAATGAACTTTCGTTTGGTGTATAATATCCAAAACTTTTTTCTCCATTGTTGCTGTATTTCTCATTTCTGTTTATATACTAGGTTGAACAGTACAATGATATGGTTTTTCTTTTAACTAATCGTTAATTTTGAGAATGCAGTTTTGATGGACTAATGGTCGAAATTAGATTCATTGAAGGAATTATCGATACATCGATTAATTATCGCGTTATCGACTTTTTAATTTTTTCCAAACGTTCATTTTATTATAAAATTAAATCCCTTCCTTGAGAAAATGATTTTGCCTTGTAAAGCCTGGTTTTCACTAAGTTAATTTCAATGACAACAACCACTGATGTCAGTAGGCATTTTGACCATATGACGTCAAATGTGTTTTCATTGAAACCCAAAAACTGACATAAAATCGAATGTCAAAGACTGACGTTGAATTTATAAGTCAATTGATTGCCATACTGTTTTCACTTTCGATGCTATTTGTGAAATGCCATCGGTTTGTTCAGTTGTGCTTTTTTTATCAACAACAGCTGATGTTTTATATTTGAAATTATTAGAAAATGTTTCTTTTTGGTGTAATTTATAAAATACTGTTAATTTTATTAGATTAAAGCCTGGTTTTCACTAAGTCACTTTCAATGACAACAATCACTGATGTCAGTAGGCATCTTGACCATATGACGTCAAATGCGTTTTATTGAAATCCAAAAACTGACATAAATTCGAATGTCAAAGACTGACCTTGAATTTGTTGAACTGTTTTCACTTTCGATGTTATTTGTAAAATGTCATCGTTTTTTCAGTTGTGTTTTTTCATCAACAACAGCTGATGTTTTATATTTGAGATTGATAGAATATGTTTCTTTGTGGTGAAATTTATAAAATACTGTTAATTTTATTAGATTTATAGCAAAAGTGCACTGAAATAAAGATTATCACAGTGGCAACAAAAGTGGACAAATTCCTGACAAAGCGACCGCAACAACGAGAATACCGAAAATCCGTCCTGCGACAAATCCCCTTGAACCAACACCGGCCACTGCAATAATACTTGTACTGAAGTGCACTTTCCTTTTAAACCAATTAAACTTACAATATTTCAAAAACTTTGGCAGCAGTGAAACGAAAAAAAATTATAAACAAAATTTTTTGCAGGCAACAACTGACACATGTTGGCATTTCGATTTTTCTTGTCATACAACGATATATTGATTGACAAGCAAAATTCTATTTGTTCTCACTTGTTTATGATTTTATATGACAATCAGTGGTCATATATGACAACAAATGTAAATGACAATACGTTTCCATTAGTCTGACAACATATGTCATTGAAAACTATTTCGTACAAAGGAAAAAATATTTCGTACATAAAAAATTATTTGCCCTTGCACGGAATGTTGTTATAACCAAGTTTATTGTGGGATTATATTCTTTTTTTTCTTATGACCTTTTTCAAACTAGCCATAGTCTTAAATCCCATTTTGGGGATCATGTGAGGGTTGTAATCCCTAAGCAGCGGGCAGAAATCAAATATACAAAATTTAAAAATGATATAAAATTGTTTATAAAAACTTATAAAAATTCAGTCATTCGTACAAAAGATTATTATAATGTATTGTTAAAAGTATTAAATTAAATTACCTTTTATACGGCACATCAATCGTTTGAATCGATTGGACTATGACAAAAATATAAATGTTTACTTAAACAGAATTTTAAGCAAGAAAATCATCGATAATTCATCGATATATCGATAATTCCTTTGGTTAATCTTATTTTGACCATGAGTACATACAACCTGCATTCTCAAAATGAACGAAAATCATATTATTGTACTGTTCAACCTAGTATGTATACCAAAATAAAAAATACAGAAACAATGAAAAAAAAATTTAACATATTATACATCAAACGAAAGGTCAGGCTTAGGCTTTTAATATATGACGTTTTTGTCTTCCCTTAATAACGGAAATTTTAGAGAAAATAACGGTTTTATGCAAAAATAAAATAATAATATGCATAAAGACCGTCTGTAGCCTGACTGGGTTAGAAAGAAATGATTTGTTTTATCTTTTATTTTAAAGATATATAAATTTTCTTTCGAGTGGTATCCGAATTAATCAGATCGGTCAATTATTAGCACAGATAATAACTTTGTAAAGTAAAATATTATTTTAAAAATCGATAGCTCGATAACTTATCGATATATCGATAATTTTTTAGGTTAATCTTATTTTCTCAATGAGTACTACGAAACTTCATTTTGAGATCTTGGCGCCACGGAAACCGTAATAGTGCCCTGTGTTTTGATGCAAAGAGAAAACTTTTACGGCCGATTTCTTCACAGAATTTTGTTTATTTATTTATTTAGTGGCCAAGCAAGGCAATTTACTTATTCTAACAGGTTTGTTTATTTTATTTTATTTTTTCACCTCTTCCATTTCCTTGTTTTGGTATTCGAAGATATGCAAATCGAAGTGGGCGTAGTCCGCCCACCTGGTCGACATGAATTCAATAACACGTCAAAAAGAAAAGGAGAGAAGAAAAGAAAAAAAGAAAAGTAACTTACATACTAACATATTTTATGCATAGTAGTATAGCTAAGAATTTTATTTGATAAGAATAGGAGAGATCTGAGAAGGGAATTGGAAATTGGAGAGAATACGCTTAACATACTGGCTATTTATTATCTTAGCATTTGATTGTTAACGGCTAAAAGGACAATAAAGGAAGAGCGCAGAATAATTGGGCTTTTAGTATGGAAAAATATTTGGAGAGGGCATGCTTAAATTATATATTAAGATTTCAAATATTTACATTTATAAAAAAGCCAAGTATTTACTTATTTATTAACCCAAGCAAGGTTATCTTAAATAAACTTGAATTTAGCTTAGATTAAGGTGTTGGGAGCCTAGTTGCTTGAAAGAAGGTATTATGACGGAAATAGGGATCAATTCCAGCTCAGACAGAAAGTTTTTTCAATTGAATTAATTTTTCTGTTCGGTCATCACCTCTCTGCAGACAATGGCAAACCTCAAAGAGTAAAAATTGCCATGTAAAAGCTTCTTGAGAACATAAGTCGTTCGGAACTACACAATTGATCAATAAGAAGCTAGGTCAAAGTCTTTCCAAGGGCTGAAATGCCAGTTTTTTTTTAGGGACTTAGAAAGATTTTTCTTAAAAGTTAATTTAGACATAGAGGGTGATTAGTACTCGCTGGTATTATTGAATTCTCTACAGCACCTTTTTATCGGCTCATTTCTTGCGTAGACAGTGTGATGTTGATATTCATTTAATAGTCGTGTATGTCTTGTACGTCTGATCGGGTCATTAAATCGTATCTTGTTTGATATATACTCGTTATCAACAATACCGCTAATTACATCGAAGGTAAAACATGATCTTAGTAAAGTCCTTCTTGTTGAAAGGGGCATTAAATTCAGAAGGCTAAGCCTAAAATCATAAGGTGGCAATATATTGTACTCACGGGGGTTGTACGTGTCCCTAAGCGCAAAAAGCAGAAATTGCTTTTGAATAGATTCAAGTCTTTCACTGTGTGATTCGAAAGCAGGATTCCAAATAATGCATCCATATTAAAGAAGAGGGCGTACTGACGCACAGTAAAATGCCTTGGTGACCCAAACATTTTTGAACTCTTTTGCACGTCGTTTTATAAAACCAAGTAGTTTGCTGGTCCTAGATGCAATTTTATCATAATGTAAGTTGAAACGCAAATTGTTGTCCAAGACCACACAAAGATTAACAATATGGTTGACTCTTTCAAGTTCGATGCTATTAAGGAAGTAACTGCCATTTGTTACTAAATTTTTACGGGAGAAGGTTATAACGCAGCATTTCTGAACATTAAGATAAAGTTTATTTTTATTGCACCAGTGCTCAAGAGATGACAGTTTCGACTGTAAGTAAATTACATCTGTTTCCGATTTAATAACATGGTACATTTTTAGGTCGTCTGCATACATTAGATGTGGGATATCGCAAAGAATATCAGATAGGCCTGATATAAAAATATTAAAGAGAAGTGGACCAAGGTGACTACCTTATGGTACGCGGGATGTAACTAAAATGTGTTTGGATAAGAAACCTTGATATTTTACGAATTGGGACTTTTCGTGGAGATAGGACTTCTGCCAATTGAGCAAAGATCCTGAGATATCAATATTTTCCAATTTGAAAGCCAAGATATCATGATCGACACAAAAGCTTTGCTTAAGTCGGTGTATATTGCCTCCACTTGATGTCCTTTTTCCATTTTACTTAAAACATCAGAGATCATTGTCATTAGATTTGTTGTGGTTGATCTACCTTTACGGAAACCATGTTGCTGTTCATTGAGTAGAGGATTTATAATAGATGTTAGTTTTGCGTATATAATTTTATCGAACAATTTTGGAATAGCCGATAATATGGCGATTCTTCTATAATTTTCAACAGATCTTTTATCACCGTTTTTATATATTGGTGTTAGGTGTGATATCTTCCAATACTATGGAAAGCATTTTTGGAGCAGGGATTTGTTAAATATTATATATAAGGGCATTATAAGTGTGTCTAAACATCGGACTAGTAAGTGCGGGGGTAACAGGTCTGGGCCGTGTCCTTTATGTGGATCAATTTCTTTAATCGCATTGGATATCTCATCAAGCGTTATTTGGATATGATTAATTATAGGGTGTATTCCTGAAAAGGGAGGGGGACAATAAGCATTACTTGTGAAGACACAGAAAACTAGTCTGCATATAAGTTGATTTCATGAAGGTTGGAGGAATTGACATTACCTTTAAACATAGAAGATAGAACGAAGTCAAAAAATTTTTGTGGCTCTCGGAGAATTTTCTCTCGGAGAAGCTTATTCTTTTTCTTTATTTTTGGCATAAAATTTTCTATAGCAGTAAAAATGTGCTGATAAAATCTTGAGACAGCGCTGTCTAAATCTATGTTGGAGAGAATATTATTACAGTTTCGAGCATTTAGATAACATTTTATATTTTCGTAATCGGCGTTGAGGTCCAATTGTACGCAATAGAGTTATGATAAGACTGGGTAAAAATTATGTCGTTAGAAGAGAAAATAACTGTCAAGGCTGTGTGGTAAACAGTGTTAGTAAGCAAATGTTCTGCTTCAGTACATGGACTAACCTTCACTTCATCGTACGAGTTTGTAAAGATAAGGTCCAACCATCTGCCATTTTTATTTTGTTCAGAAGAAATTTTCTGCAGATCGTTGCCATAAAAGGTACTAAATAATGAGGAATCTATAGCATTAGAAAGATTGACAGGAAGAAGATAGTTTTCATTTTCATCAATGACAAAAGAGATATTTGGACGGTTGAAGTCACCAAGAATAACAACGTTATCTTCTTCTTTAAGAGTGGATGCTAGACCGAGTATAAGACCTGTTTTTAGTTCTCTCCCGAGTACTAACTCATTTGTTCACGGAGATCTAAGGCATAAAAACTTGAATTTGAACACAGTTCTAGCTGATATTGAGTTTTACCTGGAACCCCGAAATCGGAAGTCTAGCAATATTAAAACTCGGTCTAACGCTCTTTTTATTTCTTCACATCATAAAATATAACTTTTTTTTGACAGTTTAAGTTTCAAGTTTTTGATTTTTATAATAAAATATATTTTAAACAAATTCTTTGCTTTTATAATTTATTCTTTAGCCACATTCTGTGTAAGTTGTGAAAATATTAAAAATTGACATTGCAAAACAAAAACTATCCCCACAATATAAAAAAAAAACGCAATGGTACAGAAGCGTTTCAGTTTTGAACACGACTATATGTTTATGTTTATTTGAATGTTTCTTCTTAGGACAGCAAGATGATAATCTTATACTATTGTCCTAACAACATCATTTTAAATAAACAAAGAATACGAGATCAATAATTAAAATAGCTTATCATAATATTAAGGTGATTTACATACATATTTGCGATAGTTAAACAAATCGTATTACATAATGGAATTAACAAATTTATAAAATTTTGAAAAGATTACAATCAATTGTAAGATACACACCTTTACGGTATGAATTACATACAATTATATTATACTTAAATAACATTTAACAATATTACATTAAAGCAAACAACAATAAACACAAATTTAAACAAAGTAATAGGATACACACCTTTACGGTATGCATATCCCTGATTCTATTTTAGTGTATAGAAATAACATTAAGAACATTCAAACAATTAAACATATGTTCAAGCTCAGTACTAGCATCTATTTCACTCACACACATTATATTGATATTGCTTAATTACAAGCATATGATTATTAAAGCTATTCACAGTTTAAGCGTACTTTTAACAAATCGTATTTATAGCATTTGTTATTGTTCAAACTGTGAGCACCTCGCCATGTGACTGTCGTATTAAAAAATTATGCAACCCTGTGATGTATGTGATTATGCAGCTGCAGACAGAGCATAAAAATACGAGGTACAAAAAACACTTCCAAGTGCTAATTTTATTTACGCGTGCCTGCGTATTTGCGTTTGTATGCAAAACAACAACAAAGCAAAATACGCTTTCGTGAATTGGCGTATAAATAACAAATCGTACAAATAGCAGACCAGCGTATTCAAACTGTGAATAGCCTTATTATATTTTACTTTACTCCTACACTAATTAAGGAACATATGACTATGTTAACATTTTTTTAAGTACACAAACAATTGCTTTCAATTCGGCTAGCTGGCCACGCATATGACAAGCGCTAGGCCCATTCGGTATTCCCGGATATCTTCAGTGAATTATCGCCGATTATCTTGGCAACAGAATGCTGCTTTACGACACTGACGATGGCTTCAAGCAGTACAAAGTGGCCCGGGGTGTCCCAAAAGGCTCAGTATTGGGACCAACCTTGTGGAACGTTATGTATGATGATGTTTTTCGTATTGGTCTCCCTGAGAATACTTCATTGGTAGGCTACGCGGATGATATCGCCCTGGTTGTAGTAGCAAAGCTCCTTCACACGTTACAAGCATCATGCAGTGAAGCGATTTCAAGAATTACGACGTGGCTGCGAAGTGTTGATCTTAAGCTTGCAGCGCAAAAAAACGGAGGCGGTTCTTCTGAGCTCACGTAAAGTGAGGGAGTGTTTCACCTTCAGAGCAGAAGAGCATATTATAACCTCACAACCAAATTTGCGTTACCTTGGTGTTGTAATTGACACACGCATGTCTTTTAAAGACCACGTAATGATCGTTAGCGAAAAGGCATCGAATGTCAATGGTGCACTCTCGCGCATCATGGAGAATATCGGTGGACCTAGATCCAGTATAAGAAAACTCCTAGCAAATGTTACGGGCTCCATCATGCTTTATGCAGCACCAGTGTGGGCGGATGCTACGCAAAGGTCATCCTACATATCTGGCATTCGGGCGACTTATCGTCTCACCGCATTGAGGGTCGCTAGTGCGTTCCGCACAGTTTCAGATGACGCTATGGCATAGCAGCTATGCCACCGATCGATATACTGGCATGTGAACTCCAGCGCTGCTACAAAGCTGGTGAAAATGCATCAAAGGCTGACGAAAGACGGCGCAGCAATGAGTGTTGGCTACGTCGCTGGGAGCAGTCTTAAAACTGAAGATGGACCTTTTCCTTTATCCCAGACGTGGAAAAATGGGCTAATCGGAAGCACGGAGAAGTGGAATTCTATGTGACATAACTTCTTAGCTGTCATGGATGTTTCAAACAGTACCTCCACCGATTTAAGCATGAAGAAGACCCATTTTGCACAAACTGTCCGGGTGAAATTGAAGATACTCGGCATATCCTTTTCAACTGCCCACGCTTTAACGCAGAGCAAGCTGAACTGACAGAAGCTTTTGGTGTGACCCCCACTTTAAGGAATATTGTTCACCACATGTGCGATATACCTAAAAAATGGTATTTCAAGCAGCAGCAGCGAAAATTATAATCAAACTTCGCCGCATCAAACAGGTAAGATATAATGAGCGTACAAACCTACGCAACACAGGTGAAAGTAGCCGTAATCCTTCTGTACCAACGACGGACGACCGGACTGAGACGATCTAATGATCACCACTGACGATTGAGCAATAATGTTCTGACGGCCTCCAGACGTAATACCCACCGGTGGTTTCTGGAGGAACTAACCGTCCGACTGAGGAGATTTTTAGCGTGTTAAAGTCGCGCACTGACTAAGGCTTTCAATGCTTTTACTCCTCGTTAAAAAAAATTAGACACTTGTTAACTAGTTTTAAGATTAAGTACTGTTATGTATAGTATAAAAGGAAGAACAATTTCAAAATAAAATTAATCAGTCTTGAGCTTCCAAAAGCTGCCGACTTTTTCATTAAACAGCCTGAGTGCACTTTTTAGTACCGGCTAATAAAAATATTAGTTAGAGCCAGTGGCAAATATACACCGGCTAAAATGTTAGGCAGGACCTTAAAAATACTAAATAAATAAACCCTTTTTTTAATAAAAAATATCGCGAATCCTTACATGCCGATTCTGCCATGTGTCGCGAATTATATCATATGGCGATACCGCCGCCAAAATATTATTATATGGCGACCCAAAACTTAATTATTACAAATTGATTACAAAGAAAATGAAAATAAGTATTAACTAAGGTTTAATAAGAAAAAGAATACACAACACGAAAGCACATATTTTAAACCAGAGATAAGGAGATGGGAAACTTATATTTTGTGACGTCAAAACATGTGGCTGCATGAATTTTTTCCATTTTTTATGTACTTTGGTGAAACTCATGTATTGTGTAAGTGAGTTCACTTCATAGCTGTCAAGTGCTGCTGCATCGAACGTACGTGAAGATAGCGACGATTTGAGTTAGCAACGAGTTTTTTTTTGGTGCTGGCACAGAGTGTTTCAGTAATAGAGATAATGATCATTAAGCATTAAGTAAAACTCTTTATTTTATAATATAAGACATATTTTAAAAAAAGGATCAGAAATCAATAATAAACATATAAGCAACATTTTAAAAACAAAATAATGATTTTATTCTTTTTGGTCTCTTTAAAACGCGAATATTTAATATGTAATTGTTATATGTAGGAGTTTTCTGCACATATGACACCTATATAGTCATAAAGCTGGTAATTTTCAAAAATGTTTGACATCAAAATCAACTCTCTAGCTGCATTGGAACAGGTTCCCTACCAGGTCGTCATCCATTTAGATAAAAATCGTCGCTGGGGCTCTCATGCATTCCAGAAGTTTTCTGCACATATGACAGCTATGCAGTAGTAAAGTAGATATTTTTAAATATGTTTTGACACCAAAGCCATTTCTCTAGCTGCATTGGAACAGACTGATTACCAGGTCGTAGCCCAGTTTTGAAAAATTCGTTAATAGGATCCCAGAAGTTTTCTGCACATATGACACCTATGTAGTTTGAAAGTGTATATTTTTAAAAATTTTTAAGAACAAATCAACTCTCTAGCTGCATTGGAGCAGATTCTATACCAGGTCATCAATTTGAGGTCA
Source organism: Dichetophora obliterata (assembly GCA_963920525.1). Taxonomy (NCBI): domain Eukaryota; kingdom Metazoa; phylum Arthropoda; class Insecta; order Diptera; family Sciomyzidae; genus Dichetophora; species Dichetophora obliterata. Next base: position 85,719,357 of record OY986438.1, on the reverse strand, counting down.
AGTCCGATTTGGGTAACTTAAGAGTTTTCTGCACATATGACACCTATATAGTCAGAAAGTTGGTATTTTTTAAAAATGTTTGAAATCAAAATCAACTCTCTAGCTGCATTGTAGTAGATTCTTTACCAGGTCGTAATCCGCATAGCAAAATCGGTTCTAGACTCCTATAGTTTCCAGGAGTTTTCTGCACCGTAAAATTTTAGCCGTAAATATACCTATATAGCGGTAAAGTGGGTATTTTTAAGAATTTTTTTAAACCAAAATGAAGTTTCGAGTTACATTGGAACAGATTCCTACCAGGTCGTCATCCATTTAAATACTTTTGTGGATACTTTTTTTGAAAAGTGGATACTTTTGGATACTTTTTTGACCTTTTCATGGATACTTTTTTCAAAATCGTCGCGGGAGTTAACTGATGTTAAAATTCTAATTAAAAATTGATTTGATTGATCGACTGAGTATGAGTCAATATTTTTTTTCGTATTACAAACGATGATGAATAAAAATTTTTTTTTGCAAGCTAATAATGTTTACACAATTTTGGTTTTTATAATAGGGGTATTCACGATTCAGTGCACTTGCCTGTGCAGTTGAGGACTTGAGGACTTCTGCAGTTACGCAGTTAGGTTTTCGTGAACACACTACCATCACCATTTCAAAGCTGTCAACATTTTTCAATGCACACAAGTGCACAACTGCTCAAGTCCTCAAGTCCTTAAGTTGAAGGTAATAGTAGAAAAGCACTTGTGCAGATTTTTGATGTACGTACAATTTGTTTTTGTAAAGTGCACAAGTCCTCAACTGCACAGGCAAGTTCACTGAATCGTGAATACCCCCAATGTCACTTTACGCCAAACATTTACATTTTTTAAAACTCATAATATAATTTTTAATAACAAAATAAGTAAAAGAAAACGTATTAGTCAAATGGGTCTTAAGAAATCTCGTATTATGAAAAAGTATGATATTTAGACAACTGAGGGTTTATTCTCTAAGAAGACGTCAAAATGTCTGAATAAACTTTTCTTGCTCCATTAGGCACAGCAAAAATTACAATTCCATTTCAACAGATATAAGTTTTCTTCAACTGGGAATTTTCTATCCTACCACGAGTGAAAAGTTTCCGATTGGCACACACCCTCTGATGAGAATTTCTGAACCATGGCAGAATAACCAGGTAGGGTAAAGGGATTCATCACACCGTCAGCTAATGTCAACATTAATTTTAGCGGTGCCACTTTTCAGTATTAATTATTGTGAGACAAATGCTTTGAGGGGAATTTATAGTAGAGAATATGGGATAAAGAAGAAAAAATATATATTTAATGAAACAAATAAGTTTTTGTATGATTTTAAAGTTTTATTTCCACTAATTTATTATTGCCCATTATTTTTTCTTTATTTTTTTGAATTCTTAATTTTAATATAAATATTAATTTTAAAAAAAATCAGAAACACAAAAGCGTGACTGTTTGAAACAATGAAATTAGAGCGAATGGCCCAATCTACCTTATTACATCAGAAAATTCTAGGACGCTGCTTCAAATTTTGCTTAAAAATAAAAACTTGTACTTCCCCTTTTTCCAGTTTAGTATAAAGAATAATATTTAACAGATTCCGCTCTCAGTGCGCATAAATGTGCAGCCTACATCACATGTGAAAATACATGCACACAAAAAAAAAACACATACACAACAAATGAAACTAAGCAAACGAATCTAATTGGCTTATTGGAAAACAAATTAAATACAAGGAAACAGTCAAACTGCAGTAAAAACACATAAAGCAACACCTGTTTATGGAACTTTAAAAACCATGTTCATCAAACATATCATTGGGTTACTTTAAACTAAAAGACTTTTGGTTTGTAGAGCTTTCATGTAAAACAACATAAGTATATAAAAACAAGTGTGGTATTAATACTACGGGGTTTTTTAGCCACACTGAAAACCACGCAACCGTGAATACCCTTAATAATACAATCATTCATTTTTCTTTAAAGATTTGCGTTGAATTCGCAAACCTTAGGAGGGATTCAAGAGACACCCTGGCTACATCTTTAAGCGACGGGAATGTCGATGAGCCTAGGTATTTTAGTCTCGATCTAAGTAGGGCGGGGCATGAGCATAGTAGGTGCTCCAGAGTCTCCACTGTGCCCGGTTCCTTGCACTTCCTGCAGTTGTCATCCGTGGTGATGCGAAGCTTCCTCGCGTGGGCTGCCGTCATACAGTGACCAGTGAGCATGCCCACTAGTGTCCTGCAATCTTTGCGCGGGCGTGCCAAGAAGAACAGAGTTCGTTTTTCGCATTTTGCATTGCACATGATTTTTGAGATTTTACACGATGTCGTATCTCTCCATCTACGATTCACTGCTAGTGTGGCTCTTTCGAGGTTCCTGTACAACTCTTGTAGCGGAGTAAGTACATGCTCTGCGAATTCTGATTCCAGCCCGGCGCCTTCCTTTGCTAAACCATCTGCCATCTCGTTTCCCTCAATGCTCTGGTGGCTAGGGACCCACTAGATGCGCACTCTCTTCGAAGCGCATAGTGCATCTCTGCCAGCCAAGACACTTTTGGACTTGATGCTAGCGGAGCGCATGGATTTGATCGCCGCTTGACTGTAAACGAAAATGTTGATGTAAGAGTGTTGTGTGTCCATGCTGAGGGCTATCTCAGCAGCCTTCCTTATGGCAAATATTTCCGCCAGGATGCGCAATACACAGCCGCACCTACTCCCGTAGGCATTTTGGAGCCGTCTGTAAATATGTTGACCGCCTGCTGTGCTTGTTCTATACCTTTGCACCAGTCATTTGGTCCCAGAAGAGTTCTAGCTTTGGAATTGACTATCGTGCGAGGCACCATGTAGTCCGTGCTACTAAGTAGACCCTTTCCGATTATACAATGTCCAAAATTTTGAATGTGCATGTTGCCTGCCGCCGTAAAGCGTTGTGCCGTTTTTCCGGCAATTAGTTTTGTGTGTATGTCTAGGGGGTCCATACTTAGAATGGTTTCAAGCGCTTTAGTTGGAGTTGACTTCAGTGCCCCCGTGATGCATAGCGCTTCCTGCCGTTGAGTTTTCTCCAAGTGCCTGAGGAATGTTGATTTGTTCACAGTCGGCCACCACACAATAATCCCATAGAGTAGAATAGGACTCACTACCGTTACATAGATCCAGTGCATCAGAAAGGGTGAGAGACCCCAGGTACTGCCTAGCATCTTCTTGCATGTGTAAAGCGCAATGGTGGCTTTCTTCACCCTTTCTTCCACGTTGGTTTTCCATGACAGCTTGCTGTCCAGGACGACTCATAGATATTTTGTGAGTTTTCGGTATGAGACGTATATCGTTCAATTTCGGTGGTATTCACTGTGGTATCTTGTACCTTTTCGTGAACAGAACCAGATCCGTTTTCTCTGCATTAGTACTAAGACCGACTGAATTTGACCATCTAAGTACATCTTTGAGTGTGCTCTCCATTATGGAGCTTCCTGTTGATAGACATTTCCCTACTATAATTATGCTTATGTCGTCTGCATAGGTAGTTATCCTCGGGGCTTTACCTGCGAACTTTTCGAGCAGTTCATTAACTACAAGATTCCATAGTAGTTATCCCACTCAGCCCGCACCTTTCTGCAGCTTAGCAACTTGTCTAACCATAGGTTTATTGCTGGTGGTGCTTCTATTGCACGTAATCCACTAAGGATTGCGGTGGTTGATACATTGTTGAATGCACCTGAGATGTCTAGAAACGCCCCGAGTGCGTATTCCATGTGGTGGAGGGCTTTTTCTAGGGTAACTACTAGGGAATGTAGTGCCGTTTCAACCGATTTCCCTCTCATGTATGCAAGTCAATCAGTTTCTCGAGCGTTTTGAGTACAAAGGAGGTCAGAATTTTGGCATCTTATTGGCCTGTAGTCTCTCGGACAGGGATGGCTGCTCTTACCTGCCTTCAGTAAGAATACAACCCTCTCTGTCCTATAAGCCACAGGTACAAAGTGTAGCCTGATGCATCCGTTAAATATATTCTTCAGCCATGGGACGACTCGCGATTCAGCCGTTTGCAACATGGCAGGAATTATACGATTCCGTCCGACGTTATTAAGTCGTGTGGAACCTGTAGTGGGGTTGTCCTGTGTCCTCGTATTATAGTGTAGTATAGTGTTTAGAGCTTTGGTACAGCCAGGAAAATGCGCCTTTAATAGCACCTCGAGGGATTCCTGACTGCTCTCCGTCCACTGGGCATTGTCTTTGCGTAGCTGGCTCTGAATGGAGGGCTGCTTTGAGAGTAGCTTCCTGAGCCTTGCTGTGTCCGTAGTTTTTTCTATGCTTGAGCAAAAGTTCTTCCACTAGTGTCTTTTTGCTCTGCGTACGTTTGTTTTAAAAAGTTTTAGCCTACATTTGTATTCCCCCAAATTTCCTCTTGGTCAGTTATTTTAGCTAGTTTAAAGAAATATTTAAGGTCGCGTCTTTGCTCTGTAAGATCAAGACTCCACCATGGTGGTCTGATATTACGCTTTGTTCGTGTGGGCTTACAGGAGACATGATAGGCCTTGAGAAGATGGGCCGAGAGAATCTTCAGGGACCTTTCAATGCCCTCTTCAGTATTAATTTGTTTGGGAGCTGGTAGTTTGGTCTCAATGATGCTTCTGAAGTGGTTTCAGTTAGTGTTTCTGGGGCTTCTAAAGATCTTTTGAGCTGGAGTGTAATGAAAACTTATATAATTGTGGTCTGAGAAGGAGGGCTTGCTAGCACCCTCCAATTTGTGACCAGAGAGTTGTTGTCGGAGGATATCGTTAGATCTAACACGTTCGAAGAGGTGGGGAATACATAAGTGGGTTCCTCGCCGATGTAAGCTACACTGAGTTTATGTTGTAAAATAAAGTTAAGCAGGGACTCACCTCGATCATTGATGTCTGGGCTGCCCCATACTGGGTGGTGTGTATTGGCATCTGCTCCAATGACAACTGCTTGGTTCTTCCCGCCGGCGACTGCTACCATTCTTTGTAGCTCGTCTGGTGGTGCGTTGACGTCATGCGCCATGCAGCATGAGGCGACCACGATCGGCTCGTCCGCGTCGCCCTCTAGCGCCACGACGGTGAGATCATCAGTGCTGTAATGAGACATTAGATAAGTATAGATGCCTTTCCTTATAAGGATGGCTGCTCTTGTTCTACTTACTGTTGTTGCGAAAAACGTATTGAAGTTTTGTGACTTTAGGCCAAATACCGCGTTGCCCGAGGCAATCCACGGCTCCTGTACTAAAGCCACATCGTAGCCTCCTTCCTCCAATACGAGAAGGTGTTCTGCGCTGGCGGTTTTGCTTTTATGCAAGTTTATCTGAACTACCTTCAACTGCATTAGGCTGAAGGTTCCTTTACGGGGTCAACTTTTGTGAGCGTGCCTCCGTCACCCGCATCTTCCAGACAGCGTCGATCACGGCTTCTAGGCCGAGATCTTTTTCCACCTCTCCGGACTCTAGTGTGTTGCTGTTGTTGTCCTTGGGGTGGCGCTTTTTGAGGCGCAGATAAACACTAACAACGCCCCACGCCATCTTCCCGTAATGCGCGTAGAGGATATCCTCTGCCTCCTTGTTGATTTGGAGGATGTAGTGTTGCCTCCCGCTACTACCAGGTAGTGGATCAGCAACCTTCAACACCCTCCAGTCAGCTGTTGGCACGTCCCGATTTTGTTTCTGGAGAAGCTTCAGTGCGGACTCCTGTGGCACTACTCTTGGGAAGAGTACCTTCGCTTTTGGCAGGGACGGAATACTAGTCCTGTCCACTACTTCCAGTTGGGCACCCTCCCATAGGCCTTGGAGTGTCGGGGTTACTGCTTTCACCCAGTGCAGAGTTGGATCATCGTTGCACTTCAGGATCTTAACCCCATTGAGTCAGCACGCTCCATTGAATGTGGGCATGGGAGCGTCAGGTTGGGCTTCCAACCTCACGAACATCACCTCGAGAAGCTTCATCTCTACGGATTTCCATCTCTCGAGGGTCATTTTGCCTTGGGGATCACTCCGGTCGATCAGTGCTACGATCAGGTGTCGTTTAGTCACGTCACTGGCCTTGGTTCTAACCTCCTGTTTAGGCTGCGGGATTGTGTTTATGATCGGTTTCTGCTTCTGTCGTTTGCTTGCTGGAGCTCCGACTTTCGCACTTTCCACCGATCTTTGGCGTTTTTAAGCAGCCTGCTCTTCTACTTTGTTCGCGAACTGCGAAGTCGTAGGTGCAAAACTTGGTCTGCTCGCGAAGTGTATGCGACCCTCTTCCACCTTTTGACACTAGCTGTCGGTGTGGTGAATCTCTTTACCCTACCTGGTTATTCTGCCATGTTCTGAACCATAAAATTATCGACGGAGTGGTTTCCTCGAGATTTTACTACCACAGTTAGACATTTTGTGATAGTATTGACTAAAATTGGACAAAAATCAGATATAGTGTTGTTCCTCTCAAACATAGTTTTCCATCTCTTTATCTCTGTTTTAAACATCGTACATTAAATAATAAAAATAAAATAAAAAACAGAAAATAAAAACAGATCAAAGCTTCATTGCGCTTGATAAACTAGAATTAGCATTTTTTAAAATTTTTCTACATTGCTAATCATTTGCATTCGGAATGGTAGTGAGTTCCATAGTCTAACAGAATGTAAGAAAAACTGACGTCCAGACAATAAAGAAAAGTGTCTTAATGGGGCAGTTTGATTATTCCAACATGAGCGTGAAAATATGAGTCTATTATACAAATAGGGTGGATCTTGAGTAGAAATGACTTTATGCAGTAATATAATAGTTTTAATATCAAGAAATTTGTTGATATTCATATTTGAAATTTGTTTTGCAAATGAACTTACGTAATTTCGACTTTTAAGACAAAATACATATCTTACTATGTTGTTAAATACAACGCTAAGCTTATGTTTACTTGCAACGTCACAATTTGTAAAAAATTCGCTTCCATAGAGCAATGTAGGTATCAGGTAAGCTTTAGCAAGAGCCATTCTGATTCCTTGAGGAATGAAATGTTGCGTTGCCCAAAGTGCGCGCAGCATTCCGTAAACTTTTCCAACTGTCTTTACAATGTGAAAACTTCAGGAAAGTTTGTTGTCAAATGTTATACCTAGGTTTTTTGCAGACTGTACATTATCAATTTCTGAAGTGTGCATTTTTATTCTAGGTAAAGTTGTTACATCGACGTTTTACTTGCTGAGAACAAGACATTTAGATTTGTTTGGGTTAAGGGATAATCCATTGTTACAAGCCCATTTGAGCACGCAACTTAGATTACTGTTGAGTCTAGTGACACAATAAAGTATTTGGTCACGATAGCAACTAGTGTAAAGTTGAACATCGTCTGCGTACATATGAATTTTGCAGTCACGCAGAACTTTCGGTAAGTCGTTTATATATATTGTGAAAAGGAGAGGTCCTAAGATAGATCCCTGATCACCTCTGTACACCTCTTATTGTAAAGGTTTGTGAAATTGTGTCGATACCACAGTTATCTGATTTATACACAGCTTGTTGTCTACTAAAGAGATATGATTTTATTAGTTTTACTGCAGCCACAGAAAAATTTTACAATTTAAACAATTTTGTGCATAAAATGTCATGATTTACAGTGTCGAATGCTTTTGAATGATCCAAGGGTGCTAAAAACGTGAGTTTATTGTCGTCCAGTTCCGTCCGAATGTCCTCATTTACGTCAAAAAGAGTAGTTATGCAACTACGTCTTTGTCTGAAACCTGATTGAAATTAATTTATTATAGCGTTATCAGACAAAAATTTGATTTTTCAAAAAAAGATTCCAGTATTTTAGAAAGATATGGGAATATAGCTATTGGTCGAAATTCATCATCTGATTTAGGTACTGGTATAATTTTAGCAAATTTCCAACTATTTTGAAATGAGGATGTCATGATTGCTGTATTAAAAATATAAGTCAAATGAGGTAGAAGGTTAGGTAGAAGCGCTTTGACAAACACTGGATGAATCTCATCGAAACCACATGTATTAGACTTTAATCGAAGGAAAGACTTGGTCAATTCACAGTTCATTGTAATGTTTTAATATATTAATATTTTAATGTACTAATTTTTTACAACTGTGAGCACAACTTAAGTGAAAAGTATTGATTTGCAGTTTCAAAACAGCGCTGGAATCTTTAATATGCAGCTCAGATGTTTTGGATTCTATTAAAAGTTAAATAACTCAAGTTAATATTCAGTTTTATTGAAAACTTCACCAATATTATTTACCAGTAGCTCGTTCTCTGTGGCAAGTGAGAATTCTACCGATCTGTATAAATGACAGTAATGTTGTGTATATATGAAATAACAAGTACTCGAAATTAATATTTTAAAACGGGTACTTTCGCTTAAGTTACATTTTTTTATTGTAATACTCTGACTATAATACTGTTTTTTTTTTTAAAACGTTTTAATTTTCAAGGTAATGCGATTTAAGAAGACTGCCCATTTACATAAAAGAAGGAAATTTAAGAAACAAAATATATGTTAGAGCAATGCAGAATAACCCAATTGCAAATATTTGCTAAGTTTTTATTACATATCACTTATTGTCAAATTATTTACATTTATAACAGTTGATTATTTCCGCAAACTTTATAACACACATAAATAATCAAATAATCACTTTTTAATAACAAGACCATCACCTTTTTATTATAAAATTTTAGCGCAAATAAAATAAAATAAATTCAAGTAGATAGCTGCTTGCCATTTGACTCAATTTCGCAACATTTCTTATCGATTTGCGTTCTTTTTCATCTAGGACCGAATTTTTACCGACTTCAACATACACAAACATTAGTTGTCACGACATCGGTAACTAGGGATCGATAACACGTGACGTCACACAAATTGGTAACTTGCCGATTTTGTTACAGGAACGATCTACAGGCGACTCTTTTTTATTCACGTAAAACAGCTATTCACGAAATAACACATTAACACTCTAAAAAGCATGCCTTAGGGCATGTACAAAAGTGGCAACATTTAACACACCGGTTTAATTTGTGTTTCCATGCAAAACAAATACAAAAAATTAACAGGCAAAATAGCACATTTCAGAAATAGCACATTAAACCTTAATTAGCATGAACTGTGAATTGCCTAACTGTAAAACGTCTGAGACAATACAGTTAAGAATAAACACGTTTCCTGAGGAAACTAGACTACTGGCTTCAAGGTATGAATTTATTTTGACTGGTGCACATGGAATGTTTAAAAATTTTTCATTAAGGGTATTAGGATCAAAATCAGAGCACATATTAGAAGCGTTTTTTCCTATGCCAATATTTCGTATATGTTTCCAAGTTTGTTTACCATTAAGAACACTGTTAAATTTTTCTTCATAAAATCTTGGCTTAGCAGATTTCACTTCTTTAACAACCTTTATTCTCAAGTTCTTGTAAGCCTCGTACAAAGTAGCCATACAATAGCGCTTCCACCTTTTATAAGCTATGTCTCGTAAATTTATTAGATTTATTTATATTATTACTAAACCAAGGTTGCTGGCCCTGATTCAAGTTGCGCACTTTAAAAGGGACAAATTCTTGGAATAAAGTCGTAATCATAGCTTGAAGATACTCACCTTTTTTGCTTTGGAGAAGTCATGTAATAAATTGCGTCCTATTGCACCATGTCCAATTAAAAAAAAAGCTGTTGGTAGTTAATATTTCTGAAGTCGCGATATATGTAGTGTTTTGGAGAGTTATTTATTTCATATTCATACGTTAGAAAAATTAGATCGTGCTTTGAAAAACAAAGAACAGATAACTGATTATAAAATTTAATTTTGGATTTGCACTTACAAAAAATAAATCTCAATGTGAGCTTTTAGTGCTGTTGAAGTGAGTTGGAGTCGTTGTATTAACAATATAGAGACCTAAAGCCATAATTTTCGACAATAGTCTGCTTTCAGTTAAAATGTTACTATTGAAGTCTCCTGTTATTATGTAATTAAAAGATATATTCTGTAGAGCGTCTGTGGAGCGGTAGTAAGTCTATGGAATGATGTAGTCTGTAAACGCAACCTATAAGAATGTCTGTAGTTCCAATGGTGATACGGATAAATAAATATTCAATAGAAATAAATTTTGACTTGAAAGCATATAAAGTCGCGGTCATTGCGCCATTGCTCAAGCCAAGTCACTGCGCTACAAATTTACCGGTGGATTGGCTGTGCGCCGCGCTTGCTATGGTGTGCTCCGTTTTATTATGGAGTCTGAAGTAAAGGGTATCTGGGTATCGGGAATCTGGGGGCGATCCCTTACAATGTAACATGTCTGACTGTCTCAACCTGGCGAGGCCAGCATAATTTTTGTGAAATCGCCTCAAGTCGACTCAAACCTCCACGTGGTGTTTCCTGGGCAACGTCAAAACTGACAACCGTTAGTTTGGCGGCTAGTCTGAGCGGCGGGCCTCCCTAGGCTTAAAATAGGTTGTGCGTTGAGTTTGAAGCCCACCCGTAAAAACCCATTTCAATGAAAACTAATAAGAATAGAAGAAAACTGATCCCTAAATCTGATGATGACTTCCGCAAACAAAAAACTGATAATGATTTACGGATATGCACCTGGAATGTCCAAACCCTTAATTGGGAAGGTGCCTCTATCCAACTGACTGATGTCTTGGAAAGATACAAAGCTGATATCACTGCTATCCAAGAAATGCGATGGAAGGGACGGGGTAGCATTCGGCATGCACCCTGTGATATCTACTACAGCGGCCATGCGGAGAAGCACGAGTGTGGATGCGTATTTGTAGTTGGCAAGAGACTACGGCCCCACGTCCTGCGATTCACACCTGTGAACAAACGACTTGCCATAATCCGCATCAAGGTTTAATTTTTTAATATAAGCCTAATATGTGCGCACGCTCCGACAGAAGACAAGGACGATGAGATCAAGGAAATTTTCTACGAGTGCCTTGAAAATGCTTACGAGCACTGCCCCCGTCACGACGTAAAAATCGTGCCTGGTGACTTCAATGCTAAGGTGGGCAAGGAAAATATTTTTGGTTCAACAGTCAGAAGTTCAGCCTCCACAACAACACCTCCGATAACGGAATGAGGCTGATTGACTTCGCCGCAGCAAGAAACATGGTCATAAGTAGCACTAGATTCAAGCATCTCAATATTCATAAAGCCACCTGGATGTCCCCTGATCAAAAAACCAAGAATCAAATTGATCACGTTTTGATCGACGGAAGGCACGATCCGTGGTGCAAATATTGACTCGGATCACTATCTTGTTGCAGCCAAGATCCGTACACGTCTGTACGCAGCTAAGAATACACGCAACCCTACACAGAGAAAGCTAGACGTCGACAAGCTGCAATCGAAACAGACAGCCGATGCTTTCGCCACTCGACTCTCAGTCCTGCTTCAAAGCACTCCTCCAATCGATGATATATGCGCGCAGTGGACACACATTACCAACTCCATGCGTGCGGCTACTGAAGAGGTGATTGGCTACCACCGCCCTCGCCGAAACCAGTGGTACGACCAGGAGTGTCACGACGCCACTGCAGAGAAAGACGCCGCCTACAAGGCCACCCTGCTGTCGGTTGTAGCCTGCGCTGCTAAGGAGCGATACAAAGAAAAGAGGAGGGAAGAGAGACGTATTTTCAGGCGGAAAAAAGAGAGGTAAAAAGCGCGGAAATTTTTTCGAAAAAATAAGATGCCTTGCCGATGGTTTTAAAACCGGGGCCTCTTCCTGCAAGGATGAAAACGGGAATCTAGTGACAGATGTCAAGAGTACACTGGCGTTATGGAGGGAACACTTCTCTCAGCTTCTAAATGGTGACGCTGACAACAATCCAACGAATAGAGATGATATTCCGGAAACCCCAATTTCTAATGACAGCGTCGAAGTTCCGCTGCCCGACTATGATGGAGTTCTGACAGCTATAGCTCGGGTTAAAAATAACAAAGCCGCGGGAGCTGATGGCTTACCTGCTGAGGTGTTTAAGAACGGAGGCGAAGCTCTATTTAAATGCATTCACGAGCTTCTATGCAGAATATGGTCGGATGAATGCATTCCGAACGATTGGAATCTCAGTTTGCTCTGCCCAATGCACAAGAAAGGCGATCCCACTATCTGTGCCAATTACCGTGGGATAAGCCTTCTTAATATCGCATATAAGGTCCTGTCGAGCGTTTTATGTGAAAGATTAAAGCCCATTGTAAACGAACTGATCGGACCTTATCAGTGTGTCTTCAGACCTGGAAAGTCCACCATCGACTAGATTTTTACGCTACGACAAATCTTGGAGAAGACTCAAGAAAAACAAGTCGACACCCACCATCTTTTTGTCGACTACAAAGCCGCCTTCGACAGCCCAATAAGGAAGCACCTGTACTCCACCATGTCTGAATTTGGTATTCCTGCAAAACTAATACGACTTTGCAGGATGACACTGAGCAACACCAGCAGCGCAGTTAAAATCGGAAAGGACCTCTCCCCACCATTTATTACCAAACGCGGTTTCAGACAAAGTGATTCCTTATCGTGCGACTTTTTCAACCTAATGATGGAAAAGATCATCCGAGCTGCTGATCTGAGACGTAGTAGCACAATATTCTACAAGAGTGTTATGCTGCTTGCGTATGCTGATGACATCGATATCATTGGCCATAATACGCGCGAAGTCAGTGCAACATTTTCCAGATTAGAAAGAGAGTCAATTCGAATGGGTCTGGCAGTGAATGCAGATTAGACGAAATACTTAGTGTCAACAAACAAACAGTCCCAGCGCCTTGGAACCCAAGTTACCATTGACAATACCTCCTTCGAGGTTCGTTTATCTGGGATCCAGCCTTAGCTCAACCAACGAGCATTGAGATGAAACGAAGAATAACTCTTGCCAACAGGTGTTACTTTGGGCTCAGTAGGCAATTGATAAGCAGAGGCCTCTCTCGGCGAACGAAAATTACGCTCTATAAATCGCTCATCATGCCCGTCCTACTTTATGCATCACAAACCTGGACGCTGAGCAGTTTATTTCGCGCTACTTAAAGCAAAATATACCAAGGCTCTGTTGATTCTTGCTAAGATGGACAAGAATGCGGAGAAGGGTACGGTTCAGAAACGTGACGTGGAAGACAGACAAAAATGTGAGGCTACGATTGATGAGTACCTGAAGTACCAGGCCACTCAGCCTGCTGACGCAGCCAATTCAAAGGGAGATCGGTTTCAAGATGTGATGGATCACGTTTCGAAGAGGGACAAGGTCAGCGGCAAGTCAACCGTGGCTAAGTAACCGACAACCAGCCAGCACGCCTTTAGTGAGGTGGCCAGGGATTAACTACAGATGGCACTGATTGACGCCAACTCGAACAGCCATAAGCGTATTTCGGAAGAGTGGGGGAACATCGAAGCCAAGTTGTCCGAGATGGTCATTGAGCATCTTCTCGGCAACAAGGGTGGTGCGCTTACATCTTTCGAATCTGTGAATGTAGTGCGAGGATTCCGGGTGATCAAATGCGAGGATCAGTTCTCCAAAGAATTCCTATGCTAGTGCGTCTCCAAGATCAGAGACGCTTGGGATGGCTTAAGCTAATCCCGGCTAAGGATATTCCGAGGAGGCCTCGTGCTCGCATTTCGTTGTCTAAGATGAAGCTTGAGAAATACAAGCTCATCGAAATCCTCCAACTGCACAATCCAGACATTTCCATGAACGACTGGTCTGTCATCAAAACTGAAGACCCCAGCGTAACAGCATGACGTTCTTACTGCTCATCTCGGACGAGTGCCTGGGTGCTCTGGAAAAAGCGGGCAACACCCTTAGGTTTGGCATCTGTCGTGCCAAGCTAAAAATATTCAAGGACCCGTCCGAAGAAGGCGTCGATGATATCCTCGATTCCTTTACAATCGAGGATCCACCGTTGGCTTCCACCCAACAACCACAACCACCAGCCACATAATGCTCTCAATCGTACAGGTTGACTTGCAGCACGCCAGATGTGCTGCTGATAATCTGGCCATTCTCACGATGAAGGATGGTATCGACGTGGGCATCATACAGGAGCCCTGGGTCAGAGACTCAGTAGTAATAGGGTTCCAGTACAACAACTACAACATCTACTACAATAGAACAGCAGGTAAGCCAAGAACTTGCATTGTAGCCAAAAAGCACATACACTTATTTCTACTCCCTAATCTTAGCTCTTCAGACCTGACAGTTGTCAAACTGGAGGGCGCCAACAACCTTCTTATAGCCTCAGCCTATATGGACCACGACAGGGAAGCGCCCCCAAATGAAGTGAAGCGGTTAGTAGCAACGGCAATGCAAGAAAACACCACCACAATTTTGGCTGAACAAACATTAACAAAATAAGCATTGAAATAAACAACAAAAGCTCTGAAATAAACATTAGAGGTGAGTTTTTATTCGACTTCATAATCAACTCTAGTTTTAACATATGCAATAAAGGAAATACACCTACTTTCACCTTTCCAAGTACTGACAACTCCACAGGCTGGAGAAACGAGTCTCCCTTCTATCCGAAAACGAGTCTCTAAAAGCAGTCAATTGGAGAGTTTAGAGCAAAAGTTCCTTCTCGAATCACAGCTTGATCCTCTTTAATTTGAATCTTGAAATAGAGGAAAAGTTTGGAAAATTATTTTTATTTTGCATTTAGATAAGGAAAACAAGTCTCCATCTTTGGCAAAGTTCACGCCAAGACTGTTAAAGGTACCAAAGAATGCAGTATTAAAAAAAAACAACAGAAGTGTACGAAAGATGTTTGGGCTGATGTGGCTTACACAAAAATTGAAAAGTTTAAAATGAAAATGAAAATCCTGAAGAAGGAAAGAGATGCAAAATTTAAATTTTTGGAGAAGGAACACGAACTGAAAACAATCAAACTCAATTTAGAAATAGAACTTATAAAAAACAATTATGTACATAAACCATATTGAAAAATATTCGCAACATCACACAGTTCAAGAATACTGCTGCCTAAAGCTATTACTACTGACGACGGTTTCGGGTCCTCCTACTGATTTGTAAACTTGTTGCTTTTCTAGAGCTAAGTTTTTTTTTGCTGACTTCTTCATGTTGAAAAACTTTGTTTTAAAGATTTCCCAACTTCTGAAAACACCTCTGAACTCGGTGTTGAATTTTTTTCAACATTTTTCCACGCATTCTCTTTTTCTTCACTCGACGTTCGATCCGCCTTCTTGCACTCAATAACACTTTTATATTAGCTTATTGTTGCAAGCAAAACTAATTATGCATATTATCCAAAGTTTTAAATTTTATTGTCTGTGAAAATATTATAATTTTTTTAAGCTTGGTTTTACAAGTTTTAAAGTAATTTATTATTTTTTAACACTTTAAAATCAAATGAAGTTATTTGTGTTCTTTATATTTGTATAAACTTAATTTATTTTCGTTAATTAATTAATGTTACCGCAACAAAAACTAATTAAAAATGAATTTAAAAATGATCTCAATAAAAATTAAATAAAAATTGACTGCAAAATAATGGATATGGTGTTATGTTGTAATTTATTATGAATTCATTCAATTTAAATATTTGAATTGTTTATGAATAGTAAAAAGAAAAATATTTCATGAAATGTATGTTTCCGTTAATCTGAAACTTACAAAAAATTTATTTTGTCAAAAAATTTTTTAAATATTGATTAATTAAAACACGTCTTTCTATGGCGTTTGTATTTGAACTATTCCTGACTCGATTGCTAGGAACTGAAATAACAAAATCTATCGTTTCTGAAACTTCTGAAGATAATGCGGGTGTTTCAGTTTCGTTGTTAATATAGTAGATGTTGTGCAAAACTGCAGTTGCTACAATTATACTTTGCACTTTCTTAATATTAAGCCGAATACCAAGGGACAATATCGGAAATTGTCTCTTTTGAACTCCGTAACTTCTCTACAGTACAACGTGTCCTTATTTGTGATTCATTGTATAGACTTTCTTTGGGATTTCTAACATCTAATAATGGCGTCATCATAAAGGGTTTATTCGGGTACCCACTGTCGGCTAGAACAATGCTGTCACCAAACTCTCCACATTCAAGCCGAGAATATATTTTGGAATTTCTCAATATATTGGAATCGTGCGCGGAAACAGGTCATCGAGCCACAATATTGGTTATCTTAAGATTAACATCACACATGGTTTGTACGTTAACAGAAAAAAAATCATTTTCGATTTCGATATATTTCTGCATTATTTCCGCCTGCAAATGCAAAAATTATATATTTGGAAACATTCGGATATATATATATATGGATATATATGAATGTAAATATATATGGATATATATGTAAGCATACATCAGTTCTGTAACTCCCAAACGCTTAAACGATTTGAAGAAACGTAAACTGTCGCTTTCTATGAACGTGTTTTGCACAATGTGCAATAACGTTAACTATATTTGTTAAAGCGTTTGGGAATTCAGAAGCAAAAATTTGTAAGAAAATAGTATTTTGAGAATGCTATACCTGGAGAAATTATTTTTACGTGAGTAAAATCCAGAGCTCCAATCACTTTAGGAAATTTAACTATATCATAAAAACCTTTCTTAGTTTCTAAAAGCTCTTTGGCAGTGTTTGGAAATGTTATAAATCTATCTTTTAGCAGCGCAATGTGGTGCGATACAATTGTCACCACTTTTGAAACTGTTGACGGCGACACTTTACAAATATCTCCAATTGACATTAGCATACCTCCAGTTGCATAGACTCTCAATGTTATTAAAAACATTTCCTCTTCAGTTAAAGCATTGTTCCTAAAAATGTAATAAAAATAAAAAAAACCATGTATAGAACTAGCCAGGAATTATATTCAGCGAGGCCAGTTGTGCGGGATTTATTAATAGTTTTGTATTATTGATGAAATCACTTTGTATGGGTGATAGGGCGTCTCCTTATGGGCGCTAAAAAAGATGTGACAAAGTTAATAAAACTCCTACTATTGTACGAGCATGTGTGGGGGAATAAATGTCGTTTGATACAAGTGTCTATGCAATTTAATGCTTTAATGATGGTTTTACTCACCAGGAAGTTTTATTTTTAATGTGCGGTCCAATAAGTTCCAAAACGCTGTATCTAAATATCTAAAATTTTTCAAAGAACTCATTTTCTCCATACATATAAGAAATATTCGAATGGGAACGTAAACTTCGTATTCTTCTTATAACTGTTCTATTTTAAACATCATATATTACAGCATCACTTATATTTTCTTCGTCTGAATGCATTTCAATTTCTTTTTAATTTAAGTTTTGAAGTGCGAATGAAAAATTTTGCATAAACTAACCAAACAAATAATCTGTCAAGATAATATGGCAAGTTAACTAAAGTTTAACCCACCAAAATTGGCCGTTTAACCTTAGTTTAAACTTAGGTCAATAATCATTGAAAAACTTGCACCTTGGTTTAAACTAAGTTTAAGCCAGAAATACTTTAAACTCGCATTGAAAAATTGGTCATCACTACCATAATCAACTAAAATGCCCATCAACTCTGGAGGTCGTAACCGCCTTAACCACTACTAACAGCGGCGATAACCGCGTCATAAAATATCAAGCAGTCCTAACATCTACCACTGCCACAAAACTCAACCGCAGCCTCAGCCTGCTTAAACAACTGCTACCCTAATGCGCCTTCATCGTTACCACGTCTTCGATGCAACCAGTAGTGCCAGCCTGCTCAAAAAACTGCGCCGAAGGGTGTCTTCGACACCAACTGCAGCCCCAGCACGTCTTCGATGTAACCAGCAGTGCCAGTCTGCTTAAACAACTGCGCTGAAGGGTGTTTTCGACACCAACAGCAGCCGCAGCTGCCGAAACAACTGCAACCCAAGCACGTCTTCGACGCAACCAGCAATGCCAGTCTGCTTAAACAACTGCGCCGAAGGGTGTCTTCGACACCAACAGCAGCCGCAGCTGCCAAAACAACTGCAACCCTAGTTGATAGCTTGCTAGATAGCTGCGGCCAGTTACAGATGATAGGGGTTTCTACTATATCTTCTATAACACCACTAAACGATAAAGCTGTATCAACCGACAACTCTAACCATGATTGCTGTAACCAAAAATGACAATTGGAATAAATGTCTCAAAATCTGCCAAACAACGTCCACGTAATATCTATTGAAAAATCAGCTCCTTGTATGTCAAAGGATAGATAGGTCACCACTTCCGTGCCACACACTGATCCCTACTCCTGATATTTTCCCATACTGTTTATCTGACGCTGGTAACAGAATAAAAGTCAAAGCAGACCGTGTGAACAACAACGATAGTTGCCACTGCATCCCTGGTAGTCGAGCAGCAATTGAAACAAACACCCAACTTGACAATGCCGAAAAATTTCAAAATAATCAAACAATATTTTCAGACAGCGTCACAAATTCAAGAGCAAAAACCATAAAACCAGCGTTAATAAGCAGAAGGCAAAGAAAAAATATTTGAAAAAAACCCATCAACAGCCGAGTAAAGTGAGTAAAACTGTTTGAACAACACAACTGGTAACATGTGTCATGAGTCAACTTCGGCAGCCGTTAAAAACCA
The DNA here is from genome assembly GCA_963920525.1 of Dichetophora obliterata. NCBI lineage: Eukaryota > Metazoa > Arthropoda > Insecta > Diptera > Sciomyzidae > Dichetophora > Dichetophora obliterata. The sequence goes on along the minus strand of OY986438.1, from coordinate 85,700,785 downwards.
ACAGCGGCGACGAGGTTCCGGTCGTAAATTTACATCGCGTCTATTTCAACAACAGCATGGAACCTGGCAGCACCGTGTTATTTGCCTACCCACCGGGACCTGGTAGCCTTACCATCTACCAGAGTGATCACGCATGCGTACGAAAGGGCGAATGGCTCAATGACACGCGCATGGATTTTTGAAGCGAAGCTTTTTACGCCACGTTTTGTGATTTGCTTGAGTGAAATCTCAAAAATGACACTTTTCTATACACCTTTTTCTTAGAATTGTTGTTGTTTTTTTACTTGCGTCTATTGCAAGAGCATATAAAATTAAAAATATTTCTTTGTAAGCGTGAGAATCGAGTTCGCACCGTTTCGATCGAGAGTTCTATACACTAACCACCACTCCAAAACCCTTTGTCTTATGATGTGATTCATTCATTATTAAGTATTAGGGGGGTTTCAGACTATCCTACATGTAGGACGGCATAATAACGGGAAAGTCTGTTCGAGCTTTCGGACTATCCTACATGTCAGATGGGCTTCATTATTTTTCAGCGTTCAAGAAGATAGCATTGTGCAATGGGAAAACAATTTCTTGCTGTTTTATAATTTATGAAGTTTATGCCTCTATCACCGTCTGCGAATCGAACAAAAATTAAGTCGAATTCGCCAAGTTGGTATCACCGTCGGCGAATGTTTAAATTTAATTCGACTGAAACGTCAAAAACAAGTGAATGAAAAAACTTCGTGGTATCACTGTTCGCGAATTTCGCAGATGTCATTCGACTTAAGCGTCAAAAACAGACGAATAAAAATATTTGGTGACAAGCCGGCGAATGCGTTTGATTCCTTTTTTTTCACATAAAAATGGAAAATAAAAAAAAAGGTAAGTAAATTGCATTGTTTGTATTTTTTGTGTTTTTTTTTGATTGTAAAACATTTGTTATTTATTTTTGGTATGAAAAAAACCAACAGCCGGCAGTTCCATAAAATGGTCCAACTTATGGAGCAGAATCCAAACATAGCTTCTGGATTGGGAAAATTCGGATCTTCAAAAGTCAGCCACAAGGAGTCGTGGAAAAGTTTTGCTGTTGAATTAAATTCACTGGGACCGACTGTGACCATATTGTGATCACAAGCCTGCATATAAAGTGGTTAGAAATTTAAATCAATGTCATAATATAGAACTTACGATCATTGCATTTAAGCTGAAATATCCCTTTCGGTTTAAGTAATGGTGTTTTGCCCGTGCTGGGGCAACAATGCCAATACGCGTGCCATCGACGCAACCGATAACTCCCGGGAATCCTGATTTTGCATAACAAAAGTTCCGAGCCTGTTCTGTCATGGTTGCTCTTAACCATACAGGGCAAAGATTACGCTCAATAATCCCGACAACTTCGCTTAAAACTGTGGACACCGTTGATTGCGCAAGACCCAATTCAAAATCGTTTCCAACTCTCTTTTGGTAACTACCCTAAGCAAAAAATCGTATCGTATTCAAAATAGGAGGAATCGCACAACTTCGAATTTATTGCAGACAAAGACTTCCTCGTTAAGCCTAAAAAAGGATTGAAACATTTAAGAGATTTTAAATATTTCAATGAAGATCAACCGGGCATATAAAAATACTCACAGGTCGTCAGAAATCTCTAGCGGATAGGATTTATCCCTAATACTGCGTCGTAGTCTGCACAAAGTTTGTGTTTCCTCAGTTTCTCCAAAGAATAGCTCCGTGCTGCTTAACATTTTGGTATATTTTATTGAACATTTTCGTGAACATATCAAAGTTAAAACAATTAATCGCCTCTGTGGTGCAGTGCGCTAGTGCGCGCTTGCACGGATATCACAAAGATTTCTGATGAAGCCTTTAGCACGGCCGAAATTACAATAAAATCAGCTAGTGATTTTTTCCTTTTCATATCGAAAAACTTTGTTGTTGTTTCTTTGGAAAGATTCGTTAGTACAATTAATTGTTCTAACTTTGACCTCAAGCTCAATAAACGATTTTAAACTATCAAACAACTAGAATTTGTATTTAAAATCAAGTATGATTTAAACTATCAAAAATTTAGAATTTGTATTTAAATCATATAAAATCAACATAATAGCTGCGTTCCTTTCGCCTTCATATAATCGCGATAACAAATTTTCTCAAAGGAACGGCAAGAAAAACGACTCGTAGAGGGCACTACCGTTGCAGTGAAAATTAAATTCAAGCAAGCAATCATGATACAATAGCTATTAGGTGTCATGAGAACGTGTGTCGTTCAAAACTGTTGTGAACTGTTATGGTAGCGATACCTTAGTGAACGATATTTTTATCTGAATGTGTATTACTCTAAACATCAGAAAAATTGTAAATTATTTAATTTAATTATTAATATTATGCAATTATATAAATAATTTAAGTGAAATTGTTGGCTCCGCTGAATGTGTCCAATGTGTGTGACACACGCGGTTTGTTTTATTTTCTTTTGTTTAACATTCGATGGTCACATCTCGTGAGAAAATAGGGAGCTGTCATGGCAACCTAATAGTCATTGTATCAAGCAAACAAATAATTCAAAAAATGAAATGACAGCTCAATAAATAAACAGTTGCGCCACCTGTGTTTCAAATTTTTTATAGGCTATATCACAATTTTATATGGATAGCAAAAATAATCCTATTTGTTATAGGATTATTATTTTTGTTTTTGCTTTGCATGAAAAAAAAAATAATCTGGATTATTTTGAAGCGAATGGAACGCAGCTATTATATAACAAGGCCATTTAGAAAAAACTTTAATCAAATGGTAGAGCACGACCAAACAGAAACAGATGAAAATATATCAGCAAAAATCTAAAAACAACTTCAGTAACCATGCTTTGTTGTTGGAAGACTTCCAGCAGATTGTTGGACTCCATATAATAACATAAGCATAAAAACTAAAGTAAAGCAAAAATACAACAACAAATGTGGGCATGTGAAATGGGGAAAAAACTGAGAAATTGACACTTCAAATCTCATCGCCTCTGTGGTGCAGTGCGCTAGTGCGCGCTTGCACGGGTATCACAAAGATTTTTGATAAAGCCTTTAGCACGGCCGAAATTGTAATAAAATCAGCTAGTGATTTTTTCCTTTTCATATCAAAAAAACTTTGTTTCTTTGGAAAGATTCGTTAGTACAATTAATTGTTCTAACTTTGTCCTTAAGCTCAATAAACGATTTTAAACTATCAAACAACTAGAATTTGTATTTAAAAACAAGTATGATTTAAACTATCAAACATTTAGAATTTGCATTTAATCATATAAAATCAACATAATTAATGTAAAATAAGAATGTAACGTAATACAATTTACTGGTGGGAATATTATTTTTTAGTTAACATTATGGTATTTAACATTTTTTAATATAAATTTTTTTTTATTAAAAAACCATTAAGTTATCATGATTATGAAACTGCGAAAAAGCTTTTTATTAAATTTTTTTTATTAAAAAACCATTAAGTTATCATGCTTATGAAACTGCGAAAAAGCTTCGCTTTTATCGTGTGTCCAGCGACGCATCTGTTTTTTATCTCAAGTGGCTCACACTTAAACAACCCATCGAGGTAAAGAAGGCATTACACACGTTCAGCACGCATTTCTACACTCAGCTGAAGAGGCTTGGCCACCAGGCGCTGAGTCAGAAATACCCATCTCACCTAGAAAACGTGGCTATTTATGCCGATAAATGAGGCCAACCACTGGTACCTAGCGATCGTGTGCCTCCAACACCACTCTGGACCGACCAAACAGCGAGGGTGTATCTGGTTATTGGACTCCCTCGCACGCCGAACACGCCAGCCCGTTCGCCCCGATAATCCGCGACTACCTCCAATGCGTGTGGCAGACCACCTACCACCGCCGTACTACGCTGTATCGACCGCTCAGCAAACCAGTTTGACTGATTGTGGCGTGTTTGTTCTACTTTTTATAGAAAGATTCCTACGCCAGCCGTATCAGGACCTGCGCGAGACCAGCGGACCTACCCATCTCACCATTAGAATACTCTCAGAAGCGTAAAGAACTCGACGCTTTGACACGACAGATGGCCTGCGAACTAAATAAATAAATAAATAAATAAATAAATAAATAAATAAATAAATAATAAATAAATAAATAAATAAATAAATAAATAAATAAATAAATAAATAAATAAATAAATAAATAAATAAATAAATAAATAAATAAATAAATAAATAAATAAATAAATAAATAAATAAATAAATAAATAAATAAATAAATAAATAAATAAATAAATAAATAAATAAATAAATAAATAAATAAATAAATAAATAAATAAATAAATAAATAAATAAATAAATAAATAAATAAATAAATAAATAAATAAATAAATAAATAAATAAATAAATAAATAAATAAATAAATAAATAAATAAATAAATAAATAAATAAATAAATAAATAAATAAATAAATAAATAAATAAATAAATAAATAAATAAATAAATAAATAAATAAATAAATAAATAAATAAATAAATAAATAAATAAATAAATAAATAAATAAATAAATAAATAAATAAATAAATAAATAAATAAATAAATAAATAAATAAATAAATAAATAAATAAATAAATAAATAAATAAATAAATAAATAAATAAATAAATAAATAAATAAATAAATAAATAAATAAATAAATAAATAAATAAATAAATAAATAAATAAATAAATAAATAAATAAATAAATAAATAAATAAATAAATAAATAAATAAATAAATAAATAAATAAATAAATAAATAAATAAATAAATAAATAAATAAATAAATAAATAAATAAATAAATAAATAAATAAATAAATAAATAAATAAATAAA